>PQWD01000424.1:151668-179030 GCA_019425675.1 Leucinodes orbonalis
AAACACTGTACCCGCTTGACTACTGAAGCAACTTGAAAAAAAAAACTTATAAGTACTAGTTGATTACTGAATCCCGTACATAATCCATTTAGGTAAGTGGTGACGCGATTAAGTGCAAAATATACATTATTTTTATTAAAACTTAGTAAACAACATTTGAAATAATATTGCGCTTTATAAGAACGTGTTACAGGATCTTTATCCGGTAGTAGGACAGTATTAAGCATGGACACGCGCGACCTCTTGATACCGTGTAGACCATTCGGGGCTTGTTATATTTACTTACCGATCTTATTAAATTAGATAAAATTATTCAGGTAAAGGACAGGGTCAAAGCAAACGTAAACAAATATTGAATTATTATATGACGAAAAAGTTATAAAGATTGTAACTATATTCCTTTCAATAAGATAATTTGTAATTATGTCCAAAATAGAGTCATCAAAACTTTTACACCTTCTGATAAAACGTAAAACAGAATTTCAATTTTAGCTTCGTGGGCGTGATTTTTTACACTCCTTTTAAAGCTAAGTTTAAAGCGAAAACTACTCGGTCGTTTAGTTTACATTACAACATTTTGTAATTGTAGCAGTTTATGTTAACATTGTTAATCTTCTCGTTTAATATACGTATTACATTTACGTGTAAATTAATGGACAATGAATACGAAGAATGATATACTTTGGCTTATAGAATTCTCTGAATATACGTATTAATACTGAGGGTAAATACTTACCCGCAGCTTATATGGAAACCGCTATACAGCGATTTCCATATTATTATTGAATTTGATTACTAAAATCGCTTCGTATGGCACGGTACAACATTACTTTGTTTTGCTTAAACAAAAGTAGCCTAAGTTTTTAAATATTAAATTAGCTAGCTGCCAATAAAAGTGTCGTCAAAATAGGTCCAGCCGTTTCAGAGATTAGCCGGACGGAACAAACAAACTGACCGGCAAACATTAAAAAATGATATTTTGGTGTATGCTCTCCGTACATATATTCTTGAGCTTCTAGTAAAAAACCGTAAATTCAATATTACAAACAGACACTCCAATTATATTTCTGTGTGTTATTTCATATAACCACGCATATGAAATTTCACTCAAAATGGAGAGGTGAAAAATAAAATCAAAAGAGCCCGGAACATATTCGTAGCCATTTACTGGATGTTACATTAAAATCAATTTAGGTCAAGCAATCGGTCGTTACGAGGATGTTACGGGCTCGCGATAATCTCGCTGTCAAACGCAAACTTGCTCGATCACCGCAGAAGATACGGTGTATTAAATATGTTTGGTAATTTTACTATACAATGGAATTCCTTGTTAGACTGCCGTAGATTTTTATTGATGGTTACAAATAAAACTTATTCCTTTGTTAAAAATAATAATAATAACGTTTATATCGCTTAAAGTTAATTTACAATAATCGAATGCTCTTAACAAATAAGATTAATTACAAACTATAATTTACACGTTCGTGTTTATAAAAGGAAAACCTGGGCTATAAGCACTAGCATCATTGCATTGATATCATTGTTTTATCTTTACTTTATAGATAAACAAGCTTTTTTGCACTGTTAATAGTGGGCTTAAAAATAAAACACCATCATCATCATCTACAATGTCTAACAGGGAACAGGCTTGCAATATAGCATACTATACTATTCCATCAACAAGTACTATTACATCAACAAATGTTTAACTGAGATAACCTATTGACAATAGGGTTTCTTAAACATAAGTACTTGTTTTTTCCAAACCTACAGATAATAAGGGACTCCTATTTAAATTTAAAGTAAGTGACACTTCCCCAAAAAACTCAACGCGTTTTCCCACAATATTTCGGATGATAAAAGTGCAAACAAGAGGTACGGCGCTTCAAAGCAAACAAATGGTTGTGCTAGTTATTGGATAAGAGCTGGGTTTCATTCCAAATATTCCACATATGCGCGATGCGGCTCATGCATAAATTATTCTCACCAGATTTTCGTGGAATACTTCAAATAAGTAATCTGAATTTGTACTACTTCGATGGTAGATACTTATAAATATACTACACCATATCTTCAGTAGTGCTTTAAATGGTGACTCAAAATACACCTTGAACCATTTATAATATCGTTACTACCTATAGTAATCGTCTACTCGCTCATGATGTAAATATGGAAATGTATGAAGATAACAATAGAAAAAATAATGTATTAAAAATCACCACTCAGATCTTGTTTTAATTAAAATAACGTCTCTAGGTTTTAGATGAAAAATAAAATGGTTTATCTACGCTTTAGATAGTAAAGTTGTCCATAGATATCCACTGTTTTGAATTTAAAACGTGATAACATCTGATTCAACAAGACCTTTGAGTAAGTTCTAAACAAATTCACTTTATTGTCCACAATCTCTGATAGTTTCTTGTGGGGTGCAGTTCGAACTTTCTTATGTCGCAACAGCATTTCAGCACGAGTCGCTTGTATTTGACATACCTACTTAAAGTAACAAATATCAGATTTGTTTCCCTGCGTAGTTATTGTTTATTTTTTTAAATACATAAAAAGATATTCTCTGAAATAAAAGTAGTCTTTTCCTTAGTAATTCAACTACCTGCTAGTAAAATACCCCTCAAAATCGGTCCAGCCGTTTTAGAGATTACCCAGAACAAACAGACAGAGAGACAAAAATAATAAATGAACATTTTGGTGTGTGCTTCGTATAATTATTTATATATGCATGCAATGAAAGTCGGTGATTTCAATATTACAAGCAGACACTCTAATTTTATTTATGATTAGACTAGCGACCCGCCCATGCTTCGGGTGCTATCGTGATATTCGTAATAGGCTCGCACCTGCCTGTCCGGTCGGCCGGTACCGCCGCAAACGCTACGTACCGCAATTATTAAGTCTATATCTTCGAAAATATTCATTTTAAATCAAATGCTGTAAAGGGCCATATAGATCTTTATTCAATCGACAACTTATTTAAGGAATTTATTTTGATAACGATTAATGTGTATAGGTTAAAATCAATTTAAAAAAAAGAAAATGTCTAAAAAAAATGTGGTAGAGAGATTACAATAAATAACTAGTGGCGGATAACTGTCCGATACCTTTTCTTTGACGTTAGTAAATATGATATAAAAATTGGCCGATTGCGAAGCGGGCTCGCCTGTGGAGGGTTCCGCAGCAGCAAGTAACATAAAAAAAATATTTTTTATTTACTTAGACACCTACTATAGGTGTATTATTTATATAAATATCCACTGACTTGCACACAGCGCTATCTAGCCCCAAGTTAAGCATGAAGCCTGTAGTATGGGTACCTACTAAACAACGGGTATGTTTATCCGTACTTTTTTTTTGTAAATACATAGAAAGCACACAGACCAATACAAACAGACATGTTGATGCACACTAATGTTTGTAATGCCCGGGGATTGAACCCTTGATGTAGTAGCCGACGTCTCAAACTTTACATCAAATGGGTCGTCAAAATTATGGGGAAATAGTGGTTCACCGATTATGACGCATCAAAGGAAAGTACTGATTAGTTAACGTTCACAATAATTTTTAATAATATGATATCTGATTCTCATTATATTTTTTTAAGAGCTACACATTAAGACACTACACGTGTGAGTATGATGAAAAAAAAAGAGTCTTGGTTCTAAGTATGAGGACCCCTAAATATATGTTTTTTTTTAAGTTTCTTCACAAACCCTTATAGCGGTTCTCAGAATAAATATACTCACAAAATTTCAACAGTGTACTGCTAATAGTTTCGGAGAAAAAAGGGTTTGACATACGGATGAACAGACAGACATGACGAATCAATGACTGTTCGAGACCTAAAATTACTTCAATTCGGTCAATCGTCCAATGATACTAAATTGCCAGATAAGTGGCAATTTTTATTCATTATCGAAGGTAACAATAATAAATTTGCTAATAATCAGGCAGTTAAGTGCCAATAACTCATAAAATAAGATGATTTTATTTTATATACTAAAATTAGGGTTATTTTTTGCGAATTTATCCTAAAAGTTTAGCGTGCATAAGTTAATAAGCGACTCTTATAAAATGAGCAACGGTTTTAGTTATGAAATGTGCACGTGCTAAAATAAAATTTTAATATTCTGCATATTTTCATCATTCAGCATATATCATTTTTATAAGAAATTTAATTAACCAAGTTCCAAACTTTGTAGCTGCCAACGAAAATAAATCACGGATAAATGTCGTAGCTAGAGCTACAGCATACGCCTCATCGCTCCTTTGTGTCGTAGCAGTAGTAGTACCCATGGCTACGGTAGCGTCAATGCGTCCTCTACTGCTACGAAGTTGCGTTAAATAAAAAAGGTACTACGACAATAACATATATAATCGATAATTTGGTTACCGACTGTTTATTGTGTTATTATTATTTAAATAAACGGTAGATAGACGACTCATAAGAAATTACTTATTGATAATATTATTAATCTCAATTAACCTCGTTGCTTTTACGAATTAACTCATTATAATAGGTCAATAGAGCTTCGGTGGCGCAATGGTGTGGACTGTTGCCCTCCTACCGGGAGGACTGTGGTTCAAATCCCGCCACGTACCAATGTGTTTTCGAATTTTTATGTACGGTATCCGACGCTCTTACGGTGAAGGAAAATATCGTGAGGAAACCTTCTCGCTCGAAGAGATTCAAAGATTGTGCGTGAAGGCGTCCAATCCACACTGGGCCCGCGTGGACGACTAAGGCCTAATCACCCTATACGGGTAGGCTCGTGCCCCTTGGTGAATACCTTAAGGCCTGGCTGATCATGTTGAATAGGTCAATACGTTAAGGCCAAAAATAATGTTAACTACTCGTAGTTACACAGTTATTGAACTGTGTGAAATAGCACCGGCTTATAGTGTATTTCGAAGCACGGAGGATTCTCAAATATTAAATAAAATATATTAGCAGAATACACACGTGAGGAGTTTGCAGTTGTAGTAGAGCTATGGCTAGTGGTTGAAGTGGTCCCAGTTGGCAGCCATTGCGGCGATTTGCATGCGCTGCAAGATGCCGCTCGTTGTCCGCGCTCCGTCACGTCAGGCGCTGGTGCGTTTCTCTTCTTGCCCTGATAACATAAATGAATATATATTTGATAATCAAAGTCAAAGTCAAAATTCTTTTTCAGATTAGGCTTACAAAAAGCACTTATGAACGTCAAAAAGAATACAAAAAATACATTTAAAATACCAAAGTAAAGCACAATAATGAATTTTGATACTTGGAAAAAAGCGCTTCGGCGTTTTGGCCTGTTGAGAAAGAAGCACTCAAGAAAACTCAACAGTACTGCCTTTTTTACACACAATGATTTTAATGTACAGATATTTTACAAACACTGAAGTAGCTGAGCAGTTAATCGTCTTCCCAAATATAAAAGTTCATTCATTTGTTTATCGTATCTGATGAATTCTTGAACAGTGTGAAAGCGGTTTGTTAATAATGATCAATACAATCACAAGTATATTATATTTTCTGAGGGGACTTGGTGAACATTTTTATAGGTGTTGGGCTGCAGCGCCACTGAGAATTCAGGAAAATATTACGGTCACTAGCCTGCATTTGTAAGGTGATTGAGCTTGAGAAAGATGAAATGAGAGGTTTTTAATGACTTATCGATGGCACAAATTAAAGTACCTATTTTCTTATTCTTGTTGTTTTCAATGCAATGTCCGTCTGGATATATTCTTATATTGACAAAGGTGAGGAATAATCATAATTGCAGATAAATAATTTACAATGAAGAAACAAAGTGTGTTCTATAATCTGGATTATGCTATGTTAATACCTTCCTTGGGAATATTTCACTTTATCCTGTTAATGGCCGTTACGATTGGTTTTTGCGGATAGATATTTATGTGAAAAAGCTCATACTTTTTCTTTATTAGATCTGTTTTCTTTGTTTGTTGCCAGTCGAACAAAATGTAATGGATTATACGCATGAATTCTAAAATCGATATGAAATATTTGGCTTAACTTGTTTTATTACCTGTGTGTCGTAGAAAATCGAGTGTATTCGGTTGTCAATGGTAGTATTACACGTGCAGTGAGCGGCCACGAGGTCGGCATCCAAAAATGTCTGCGGATCTTCGTCTACTAGATCGCTTCGTGTGCTTCGTGACTCCATGGTGTCATCCCGGGACCAGCTTTCCGTCGATCGATACTGATCGCTAGGGAAGTCGTTACAAGACATCTGTCTCCTTATACTTCTGCACCGGCTTCTGTTATCTAATGTAGAAAATTTCATAGTTCCTAAAACTGGCGAGTTTCTGGTTACCAGATCCTCGTTATTATCAAAGCTTCTCATTTTTACGAGCTTGTGCGTGGCCTTCCGATTTATCTCGTCGCTTGTACTGAAATCTTTAATTCTGTCAAAACATTGGTCCACATTACCTGAGAAATTTGCATACGTAGGTGCATTATTTTTAATTTCATCCTTTTGTGGAAACCTCGTCGAACTAAAAATACAACTTTGACTGTTTACTCTCCTTTGAGACTTGTCTACTAGTGACAACATCGATAGTTTCTTGAGCGAGCTCGTCGAACCCGATGCTATCTCGGCGAGTTGGACCGTATTCGCGTGTTTTTTTAACATTGCCTCGCCGCCCATCTTTTTTAAGTTAGATAACTTCCTTTTTATTTTCTGCACTAATGTATTTGTGGGGTCGTACGATATCAGTTGTTTCGAAATATAGTTTGAAACACCGATCGATTTGCTCTTGTTGTGTTTGCGGTCCAGACTTCGGTGCGAGCCTACGCTCAAGTGACTGCGACCCGTGTCTCGTTTAATTCTCTCTAAATCATAAATATTAAGAGTATGACCTCTTTGATCCACGGCTCCTCGATGACCGTTCAAATAGTTGTTTTGTTGAATATTGCAGTTACAGACTAAGTCGAAATCGTGATCAGGGGTGGTCTGTTTATTAACGCATTGTCTTTGGGCAGCGAGCGCAAGACATGCCTCGCAATCGACACCTAGTAACAGCTCAAGACTTGTGTTTCTGATGAAGCCGTCACTGAAGGTTCGGGATCGAAAATGTGCAGCGTGTTGGCCCAGGTGTGGGTCCCAGTGGGCAGGACGCGTGGCGGAAGCGATGGGAGCGCTGCTCTCGCCATCTACCATAGTGGACGCGTCGCGGTTAACTTGGATAACTCGCGGTGCCCGGCACACGCGGCTCTCGCTTCGCACAGAGCTTCGCGACGGCGATGGAGACGCTCGCTTGAAGTTTTCTACTTGAATCATAATTGTGAGCGCATATGCTTGATCGCTGAAGAGTTAAAAACATATGTTAATAATGAAATAAATACATATCGAATTAAAGTAAAAAGTATTTTAACTTATTAATTTTATCATATTATTGTAGTTTTAATATGTTATTCCTTTACAAATGGTAAAATCGAAAAATAAAACAATGAAAAGAAGTCAAGAAACTTAAATAGATGAGGCGATAGCCCAAAAGCTGTGTAGTCATTGCCCAAGGCAGATATCTTAATCTAGTTGACATTAAAGTTAAAAAGGTTGAATTATTACGTTAGAGGGAAATTTCGTCCACTTTGCTACTACCTTTATACACTGAGGTATAAAAAAGATCCTATCCTATCCTATTCAACCTTTTGCAGTCCACTGCTGGACATATGTCTCCCCTATTTTGCGCCAGCTAAACTAAAAAAAGATACAGTGTCCGATTTTCTGTTAATTCGGTAAAACGGTTTAATCAATGTTTCTGACAAAGCAGCATCAAATAACTGGCTGAATGAACCCCTCACAAACGCTACAGTTAACTGGCGAATCAGATTGTCCAAGCGCCGTTCGTTCAAAATTTATCTACGATAACCTTTTGTTAAAGAAGAATTCATAAAAAGTATGACAAGATCTGAATTAACTTATTAATTGTCGATATTAAAACTTCATGATGAGATTGTGTGGTTTATTTATATTTTAACAAGTATTTCCAGAGACTTGAAAAATGATCCGATTCGGATAGAGCATTTATTAATGCAAAAAAGCATAAAGGTTATGATTATAATTATCACTCCAAGTTTTCATTTAATAAAAATGCACATAATTTATTTTTTTACAAGATAATCATAATTCATATGATGATACTAATCTAACTTTACAATAATTAAGTCGCAAATACTAAACTTTGAATTTAAATGGGATAATTCTAACGTTATTTATTTTAACATAGTCCTTTGTAAACTATCTATCCAGCGCCACCAGCAAATCTATTCCTATGTAATAGGAAGAAAAAAATCTGTTTTAGATTCAATCTTCAATATTTTTAAATGAAAAGATTGAAGTGTTTTTTTTGTAAAAATACTGCTAACCATATTCATTTATCAGAGTGTCAGCGCTGCCCTCCTACCGGGACGACTGTGGTTCAAATCCCGCCACGTACCAATGTGTTTCCGAATTTTCGAAATTATATGTCCGTTATCCGACGCTCTTACGGTGAAGGAAAACATCGTGAGGAAACCTTCACGCACGTCTGCGAAGAGATTCAAAGATTGTGCGTGAAGTCGTCCAATCCGCACTGGGCCCGCGTGGACGACTAAGGCCTAATCACCCTATACGGGAAGGCTCGTGCCCCTCGGTGGGGACGTATAATGAGCTGATGATGATATTCATTTATCAAAAACTAGACTAGATTTATAATACAATTAATATCAATTCAAATAGTCAAATTATATGGGGCAATCGCAATCAATCACAAATAAATAAATATACAGAATTTTGTAATAATAATTTGAAGTTAATTAATTTTCCTGACGAACTTGCATTGTGTGCAGATACACACTGTAATGATTTTTCTCATAAAATTATAATAGATAAGATGTACAATGACATTGTGAGAACATTAAGGGAGGGAGCTGTTTTGACATATAAATTAGGTAAATGCAAGAACAATAACATTGTTATTGGTTGGAATAAATACGTAAGTTTAGCTCATTATGAGGCTAGGGTAAAATTTAAAGTATGGGTTTTATATGGCAAGCCCAGTAGTGGATTAATCTATGATGAAATGTATAAAAGCCGTAAGATATTTAAATCAAAGTTAAAATGGTGTCAAAACCATCAAGAACAGATTAAAATGGATGTATTGGCTTGTAATAAGGAAAGTAAAAACTTCTCGAAATTTTGGAAAAATGTAAAAAAGTTGGATTCTAAGTCTAGTCTTCCTACTACTGTATCAACTGTCTCAGATCCTAAACAGATAGCTAACTTGTTTAGGGACCAATTTAACATTAAGCCGACTTTAAAGCGGGTGAGCGGGCAGAGTTCGGTCGATGTTGGGGCTAGTCATGTAACCGGTCACATGACTCGATTTTCTAGTAAGGAAGTGAAAGAAATTCTTCAAGTCATGAAACGGGGGAAGTCACCGGGACATGACGGCCTGAGTGTCGAGCACTTGAGGTTGGCGGGCGTGCACTTGCCTAGGGTGCTGGCTATGTTATATTCTTTGTGTATTAGCCACTCGTATTTGCCATCTGAATGTATAAAAACCATAGTCGTGCCGGTGGTCAAGAATAGAACAGGAGATATAGCAGATAAAAATAATTATAGACCTATATCTCTGGCCACGATTATTGCTAAAGTTTTGGATAGGCTTCTAGATAAACATTTGGAGCTGAACCTACAGCTTCACGATGCACAATTTGGGTTTAAACCGGGCTTTCTACGGAGAGTGCTATTCTCAGCCTTAAGCACACGGTACGCTATTATGTGGATAGGCGGACACCGGTGTATGCGTGCTTTCTCGACCTGTCGAGGGCTTTTGACACGGTATGTTATGACATATTGTGGACTAAGCTTAGACAAACCAAGTTGCCAGGGGACTTATGTTCTGTTCTTGAGTACTGGTACTCTCACCAAGTTAATTACATCAAATGGGGGACCTGTCTGTCTGATTCATATGGGTTGGAGTGTGGTGTAAGACAGGGAGGTATTACCTCTCCCAAGCTGTTTAACCTTTATGTAAACGGCCTGATAGAGGGCCTCAGTGGCTTACCAGTTGGTTGCAAAATTGATGGAGTTAGCATTAATAACTTGAGCTATGCCGATGACATGGTGCTGCTGGCGCCTTCTATCAGAGCCCTTAGAGATATGTTGACGTACTGTGAGGCTTATGCTGCGAGTCATGGCTTGCAGTATAATGCTATAAAGAGTCAGTTTATGGTTTTCTGTCCGGGAGGTAAAAGCCCAATGTCTGTGCCACCACTTGTGTTGAGTGGTAAGGTACTTAGCAGAGTTGTTAAGTTTAAGTATCTGGGACATGTGCTTGCCGATAACCTTAAAGATGAACAAGATATAGAGAGGGAGCGAAGGGCGTTGACGGTGAGGGCGAATATGTTGGTCCGCAGATTTGCTCGCTGCTCCAAGGAAGTAAAAATAATGCTCTTCAAATCATTTTGTCAAACTTTTTACACGAGCAGTCTGTGGTTCACTTATACTAAAGGAACCGTCAATACCCTTCGCGTCCAATATAATAACGCCTTTAGGATGTTGTTGGGTCTCCCGCGTTTCTGCAGTGCATCTAGTATGTTCGCAGATGCACGAGTAGATGGATTTGCCGCCTGCTTAAGAAAAAGAGTAGCCTCACTGATAAGCAGAGTGCGTGGGAGTCCCAACACCATTCTAAGGGCCATTGCTGATAAGTATGATGGGGTGATGTATAAACACTCCATCAAAATATTTACGCAATAATATATTTATTTTAAACTTTTTGCTTAAACTAACATAGATATAAGTGATTTCACAGATTTTGTTTACTACATTTTATGGATTTTGCATTATCTGAATAAAGAATTATTATATTATTAAAACAATACTTTGATTTTTTCTAGTTATCACGAATATTCGATATAAATATTTGTTCAAGTATCTATTTCATACAATATGAAATACAGTTTCAAAAGCACTTCAAAGTTTCAATAGATTGACTAATCCCATGCTTGAAAAGGATCTTCCTTTTCAACTGAATTTGTTTATAATTCCTGTAATGTACATTTTATAAGGGAAACTTTAAAATGAAAAGGAGGACAAACATGAGACGTTCATACTCTATCAATAATAAAATACGGTTAAGATATTTTATAATATGCCGGAACATACATCCACGCACCCATTGCCATAGAATATGGAATCACCTTTTAACAAAATACAAAAAAGAGCACGACAAAAGCGTATTTAGATTAGCAGATACAATATTGTTTACTGTCTATCTTAATTGGAGTAATAATATCACAAAGAAATATTTTTCCTTCTGCAACCCTAGCCCTAAATATCATTGGCATGTTTGGTGACAGCAGGGCGCGTGTGCTAAGGCGACGCGACGTCTGAATGGGAACTCGAGAAAAGCCCGCGGCCCGAGACGGGAATAAGCCATTTTTGTTTTATGTTTCTTTTACCGCTGTGGAATGACAATATAGCTTTTGTGTTGAGTGCTCATTGCACCATTCATTACCAGATCATTACCAGATTTATTTACACGCATAGTGACTAAGACTCGCATTAGTCGTAATCTAGTGTAGCTGCATTGGATACACAATACAGCTGGAATGGGGACACACATTGCGGGCTAAGTAAACAGATTATTCATAGTTGTCATCGCAGAGGTTTTGGTCGCTGTTATATAAGAGATAATGTCTGCTAAGTAGGGTTCTTAAAGCCACATATTTCATGGAATAGGCAGTTATTTTGACGCGATAATATAATACCTCGCAGCCTTTTATCAATAACTTTATAATAATACTTTTACTTATAATATTTGATTTGAATAAATGTAATTAATTTAGCCGTACGAGTACCAAACTATGAGCATTGTTAGTTGAAATAGTTATTTACCTTCTATAATATAGCTATGAGTTTCGAAGTTAATGCCTATATTTATTTAAACTATTCTACAAGTCTTGAAGATAGCTTTCATTGATAATTATGCCAACATTGATCACTTAGTACTCTTAGTAGGCAATGGTTTAAGTCAATGTTTAAGTCAAAGAAGTTAGAATGACTTTACTTTCTATTGCATAACAGGAACTGATGAAAAGTATATGTATCAGCTCAGCACAACCAACTCATTGTTAAAGAAAATGTTTACAAAAAATGTTACAGATTTTTAATAAACGATCCTATAGTTGATCATTCTTACTTTTCATTTGATGTCACAAACAACATTTCCTATATTGTGATGCACAACACAAAGCTAGTATCCGCCCATCCATGTAGGTATGTTACGAATGCCTTCGTCTTTTAGATAGGCTTACATTGTTTGGGAATTTCTGAACACCGTTCCATTAACAGAATAATAGAAGTATCTACAGGAAGGAAAATAAAATGTGGAGAAAGATTTCTCAGTACCCACCTAAGCGGTCATTTGTAAGCGGCCGAGAAAAATGCTCACTCGTCTAGAAAAAATAATCGAGGGAGAGTCGTACCTCGTGCCCTCAGAGGCGCACATTCTTCAGGCCTGCTGTAAGTACTTGTAATCTTCGACCTAATTTATGTTTACCAACTAATTTTACTTATATTGTACAGTTAATCAAGTTCACAGTTCGCATATCTTTCTAGTATTGTGTTGTGTCAGTGAAAATAGTTCGAAAGGTTTATACGTTTATTAATTCAATTAATTGTTTATTTATCATCAGTATACATTAATTTAGCAAATTGTTTCACCTCTTTTTGACAGCCAATTAATCAGTACTACGATTAAGGTCATAAATATTCAAGTGTAATAAAAGTAAAATGGAATCTTCAATCTAGAAGGAGGAATGTATTTGTTTACTCCCTTTTCCGCCTTTCAGAGTCGGATTTGTCAAGTTGTTTTGTATATTGTTTTATGTTGACAACGTTGTTTTTATAAAGTTAAATATATATTTATTTACATTATAAAGACATTGAAGTTCTTATTGCCTCAAAAACTTAGCATTCAGAGTTGACGTTGTTTTTATGTCACACCAGTTTGATTAACGAGACGAAAATCACCTGAGATCCCAGTGCAAAATTAACAACTCTGTATAGAATTAAATATCACTACGGGTAAACTGGGGTTTACGAGAAACTTATTCGTAAAAGGCTACCAGTAGGTACGTTGCTGAGTAAATTGAAAGTATACAAGACTAGTACAGACTGGAAGTGCTCGCGTATGCTTTCAAATTCCAAAACGGAAAATTTATTTTTGACATCGTTATTGCTCTTTTATCGCGTATATTTAAGTTAAGCGCGCTTGCATTTTGAGCAAATAATATACTGCGCTATTTACCATTGGGGACCAATCGTGAATATTTTTCAACCACTACACAACACAAGGCAACGTAACTGTAATGTATATGCAAAGAGTTAAATGATGTAGCCATTTTAAAACATTTATATTATTTTATTAACATTAAATATCTCTTTGAGTGCACATAAAAAGCAAATACATTCCATATATATTTACTCGTAAATTACAAAAACAAAATGTTTAATAGCCTAAGCCATATAGTGCTAGATATCTGTGAGTGCGTACTATACATACTGTTCCTTGTATACTTTCAATATACGTTACATAGCTAGTAGTAAACAGTCGACGTGTTTTTATAACCTTGATTCAATGTCGTCAATCAAACCACGAAAAGATATCTGTAGGATTAACTAAAATCTCATTTATTTTTACTGAGGTTTGGCGTTAGCTGCTCTCAGTCTCATTTGATAAAAGGTAATTTTCTGTGGGTTAGAATTATTAGTGTTATATTCATATAGTGTTAACTTCAGTTTAGTCTGGGGTAAAATCTGTATCAAAAAAAGAAATGAAAACTTTAGAACACAATATGTAATACATTAAAAAAAAGTATTGAAACTAATTAGCAAATAAACAAATTTTGAATGATTATTATGAAAAGTACAAAAAATAATAATTGATTTTTTTTGAATTGAATTTCAACATAATAAAAATACATGTCTTGCACTACACGTTAACCTACTTCCAATTTTGTAATATCTATTAGAAGTTTTTAGGCTAAAAGTATCTTCATTTTGTTGACTTCATAATGAATGTACTTTGAAGCCACTAATACGCTGCCTACGTCATAGTTCTATTTCAATATCTCCAAAGCGTCTCCTCATCCAAAATTACTTATGCATCTTTTCACCAAAATACTTAGCATGTCTCCAAAATACTACTACATTCATGGCTGTATTCTAAAGAAACACGTTAAAAGATGCTCAAAATTGGCAATTTTCCGCAATCTCAGTATAATGTAATTATTGTACAGAGCCGTTAGAGCCTTTTAACGTGCAGAAAAGCTTTTAATAAATATTTTCTTGTTACTTTATTTTTTCAAACAATCTCATTCATCTTCAGCTTAGATTTATGATTTTGAAGTAAACATTACGGAAAATAGAGTTGGTTCGAATCTATTATTAGAGCGGAAATAATACTTAATGTCTTGTTCTTAGTCGAAAATGATTGTATTTGTAACTTAAAGACATCTTATTCGTTAACTCCTTGTTTGCTATACTAGAATAAATTAACCGGAATTAATGGGCAGCTTACTCAATTGGGTTCCACTACACTCAAAATATCATCATCATCATCAGCTCATTAAACTTCCCCACCGAGGGGCACGAACCTACCCGTATAGGGTGATTAGGCCTTAGTCATCCACGCGGGCCCAGTGCGGATTGGACGACTTCACACACAACTTTTGAATCTCTTGCATGCATGCATGAAGGTTTCCTCGCGATGTTTTCCTTCACCGTAAGAGCGTCGGATAACGTACATATAATTTCGAAAATTCGAAAACACATTGGTAAGTGTCAGGATTTGAACCTCAGCCCTCCCGGTAGGAGGGCGATAGTCCACACCATTGAGCCACCGACGCTCTCAATCACTCAAAATATATTTTATATAAATAAAATTGGAGTGTCTGTTTGTACTATTGAAATAACAGTTTTTTCTGCATGCATATAAACTTATTGGTAAATGCACCCGAAAGATTTAAAAAAAAATCGCCGTAGATGCAATGATGTAAAAAGTATGGATTCGTGATCTGCTCACAAAACAATTGTACAAAGTATTCCGAATGCTGTACTCTCTTCGGCGCTTCGTTTTTGAGGCACGGATGGCGTATCTACCTTTATGTATGCATAATATCATTTCGTAGATGGCGTTTTGCACAATTGTCAACCTCCGATCTACATAAAGCTCTCAACAATATAAATATTTGCACTCATAAGAGATAGAGATGTTTCAATTTAAAGAATATAAGAGTGACCTTAGTAAATTGGTGTTTATGGAAAAAAAAGAATTTTGTCCAGCAGCTGATGTAGGCTGTGGTGAAATCTACACCAAATATCGAATTTTGCTATTCCATTTCTCTTGTTAAAATATTAAATTAAATCTAACCTAGCGTTCGGAATATACCATACATTTATTTGATTTTAAAAGTATTGAGAATACAAAAAAAACCTTTCTATTATTTTTAATTCGTCCACTCCTGTACATTTATTTCTTTTAATAATATATTCTAGTTTATCGAATTCCAAATCTGAAACCTTACATCATTGATGTCGGGTCTTACAGTATGATAGAAGACCATTGGGTTGGGAATGGCTTTAACTCGTGCGACAATAAGGTAAGAATAAGAATGAACGGAATTCGTTAATTAATTGGGGAAGGCCATAAAGTGGGGCGGAGAATAGATATGTCAGCAAAATGTCGCAAAGAATTGGAACCGGTAATTAGCTTCACTATGTACTATGAGTATTTTTTAACCGACTACTAAAAAGGAGGAGGATACTTAATTCGAGTGTAGGTATAAATGCTATTTTATATAAGTACGCGTATATCTTCGTCGTATATGAATCGGTTCTGGTGATTTTTTTTTGTTGGCAAGAAGATGATGTTTCAAAGGTCTCATGAAAAGGCAGACAGGGTTAAATGATGGCAGATTAGACAAAAAGTGGTAATCTTTCTAAAATTGTAAGAGCGATTAGTGCGTTTATTGGTGAGATCTTTCACCCATGTGTGTTATAATAATGAAGTTCTGCAGTAGATTTGATGATGTCCAAGAAGACCAAGACTATAGAAAATAGTCCAGGGAAGTTTTCAAGAAATTACAGCATTAAAGTTTAAGAGTCACTTTTATTATTTGACACTTATGAAACGTTTTATTATTAATATTATTCATAAATGGAAATTAAGAGACTGACTTTTAAGGAATACCCTTCTGTCGTGTGAACTACTCCAATTTTTTTTGCATCTAAGTTAGACAATGCTATTCCTTTAAAAGTTTAGATACAAGCAACTATTCAGAGCAACTTCTACTTCATCATAGTATATTTATAACAGCTATTATTTTCAATAATAATCACTTATAATCATATAACAAAAATATATTTTATCAAAAAATACAGACTTTAAACAGTAATCTAAAAATAATTAAATCAATTTAGCGGAATGGAAATTATTTATAAATGATTTTATAATTTTGAAATCGGTGCCAAGTAAAACAACAACTGTGTATAGATTTAAAGTATCTTTGTAACAAATGACGAAATAAGTATAATAAATATCTATAATTACAAAACACACCTGAAGACTTTGTTTAAACGCACTAATCTCCAACAACTGGTTCGATTTGAAAAAGTTTGATGTAGCATTCACCTGGCATCGACTTCAAAATTATAAAATAATTATAGAATCATTTCTATTTAGCTGAAATTTTTTTTTTGCTCATTAGTTCACTGTTTCAAGTATTTATTGCTTTATTTAATAATTTTTTGTTATTTTATTAATATACAGGTTAGTTTTGTTTACCACACCCGTTTTTAATTTCCTGTGTAGCTTTCACGAAATACTAGTAGTCAATGCCCCTAGGTTTTAGGTTCGCAATTTTACTGGCAATTTTACTTTATGTATGTGTGTATGTTTAAATAAGTAAGCAAAAGAGAACCATTTGAAAAATTGAAATCTTATAAAATATATCGAAGATCCAACCTCACATGAAATCGATAATTTTTAAGTTAAAATTGTGTTTAAGTCTTACTTGACTCTTGAATATTGTTTGTAATGTTTGAGATTTTAATTTATTTAAGTATAGTTTTGATGGTGCCATAATTATTTGATATTGAAGTTTTGATTTTGATTTATAAGTTTGCATTTTTGTTATAAGTTATTCGTAACAGAAAATTAAAAATAACAAACATATACCTTTTTAGATAATGAGATATAGGCTTATTCAATTAATTTCAGTAAACTCATATGTACATAAAGAGTTTATATTATTTAAGAGCATAAGAGCATAAGTGGCACTCATTGGGATAAAAGGTTTAGAAAAGGTGCTTTCACGAAAGGTGTACTTAATAAGTGGTCAAAGGGAACAAAATAATGTATGATCCGCACACTCACACTCACGATAAAATACAACTAAATAAATAAATAATTCATTCAACATTGTGTCAATTTAATATTTAAGGAGAAATCAAATTAAATTTTGAACGAACCAAAGGCACGAGTTTCGATAAGTATGAATAACAAAGCCGGAGGTTTAATTTCCTAGTACAAATGAGTTTACCCAATGTTTACCATAATTCTATGATATTGATTACATTGACAAACGTAATAATTATAATTCAAAATCTCTTTTTTGCATTGGTTTGACTTTGAATTTAAATAATAAGCTTTGTTTACCTAAATTTATGAGACTTCGGTGAGTTGGATTGTTCAAATATTATTAAAGTATTTTGCCTTTACAACACCAATTTAAGTGGTAGACATTCATGCCAGTAGGGTTTAAAGCATTTAACCGACATCGTTATATAAGGTGTATGTACAGTCAACGTTTTCCACAACAAATTTTAATATCAGTTTGGGAACTCAAAACAGATCCGTCCGAATTAAAATTATCCGATCAGGTGATGGGATTACGAGCGAACATAAATCCATACGAGTATCCTTCACGTCTCATTGAACGGGTGATGCAGCTTTAAACTGTATCCTATTATATAATATAATTTAAACCTGTAATAATGAACATGTCATTTCGAAATCAGTTTTATCAAACTGTTAATAAAATCTACATGTTACGAGGTTACACGATTCGAATAAATACATTATATACGTTTGCCCAGTCCGGCCGCTCCTCGCTGAGCTCCGCCAGTTGGTGCAATTTACCACCATTAATTACTTTACTAATGTTCTGCACCGGCCGCGGCCCTCACGAATTGGGAGTTTGCTTATTTTTTTTATTGCCAGCGGTAACTTTTTAATGTAATATATTTGTGTGGCCAACATGTGCACGATACTTTTGATATTGCTTTTTTACCACAACGTTTTATTTTTTATATTGAATTTAAAAAAATATCTTTATTTTTACTTTAACAAGAATCTAATCAACTAGTAAACTCAAATATAAAGCAGTTGTTTTATTATTATGTGTCGGTTGATGTTGGTTATATTGAGTTAAAATGTAGTTTTAATAAAGATATATTTGTTTGTAATAAGATATAGTTGTTGTAGTATATGCGATATTTATAATTTATTGAATTTATCACATATTAATCGACATCAAAGACTAGCTGCGGGCGCAAAAAGAACACATTGCCAAAAAAGTTGTTCTGGTACACTAGCCGCGGAGCCGCTGTGCGCCCGCGGCGTGCACAATGTACAGACAATTAACTTATTGTTTCACATGCAAATGTATGCATGTGTAAATATAGTTTCAAAAATTTCATTTCTAGGCAGTTATGGAAAAAAAACTAAATTACTAATTTAATATTTTGATGCTAAGATAAAAGTTTTGAGAAACAACAACAAAATAATTCAACGAACTTTAAAATTAAAACTTTTAATTTTTAATTTAAAATAAAAATCTAGTATTGTTTTATATTTATACCTACATGCATTGAAAAAGTAAAGTTCAACAACAAAATAAAGTTAAAGTACTTTCACAACATTAATGCGTTAAAAAAATTAAGATCCTTCGCATGAAAATATTTATTTTCAAAGTTAATGTTTCCACTAAAAAGTTTTTTACATGCAATACTTACTTCCACAAAGTATTAGAGATATCACATAAAAATGAAACTGGAATTAATGGTTCCACAGGTGCTTGCCATGGTACTTTAATGTGGAATTAGTCTCGTCATTTGAACACAATGGGGGTTGTATTAATGTCATGCTTTAAAATAGTCTCGCTAAATGCGAGCTTCAGGGGCGAAAGGTTATTATTACGTGTGCGCTCGCTCCACGAACGAGGCACAGGCGAGCCACGCGCGAGACGAGCGCGAGCGGCGCGCAGACAGGCCGGCGGGACGCGGGCGAGCTGTCGCGGGGAGCGCGTAGGTCGCACTGACACTAGCTCCACTCCACGCTCGCTGCGAATAATCCATACCGGGAGGAGCGAGGCTGTATTTACCGGAGCGAGGGCGGCCGGCCGAGCTGGCTCGGTGCTCCGCTCCGGTGCAGCGTGCAGCGCACGGATTCTGTTGACACCAATACAAATAATACATATAATTTGCACGGATTGTGCAGTAATTTTCACGTTTAATTCAATGAAAAGCAAGAACAATCGAACCGCGAACTTTACTGCCTATTCCACGTAGAGTTCGCCAGTTTACTACGATCGGAACTTAGTTTCCGAAACACAAATATCATTTATCACTTCCAAATGGGCAAGTAGCTTTTGCAAATTGAGCATCTGTTCGGGTTTAGTTTAGGACAAGGTTTTCATAAGTTTTAAACTAAGAATTTATTTTTAATGTATAAATGAATTCCGTCGACATTTCGTTCTTGTTATTATCGTAGAGTTATTATTTCAATATTTTATTATATAGGTGCATATTGTACTCTACGTATATTAATGTAGGTAAATAAAATTAGGAATGGAACCTTAACGTTACTTAGTTCATGGTAGGTATTTTACAACCTGCCCTTTTCTGATTTTAAATAAGACCTCAGAGCACCTACGTCCTACACCATAATTTTTATGATTAATTATGAATCAATTATAACAAGCTAATTTTCTGTAGCAATAAACGTAGGTGTTTATCGTTTACTACTGGGTGTATGTAGGTACGAATAATATCTCAATATAATATAACTTACTATTCAGAAAATTAGTTTTATTTAATAAACCCTGTTTAAAGGCCCTATAAGGCTATGCACAAATGGGGTTGAAGAAGGATAAATAAGCCTACTGGCTTGGATTTCTTGTTCTTTGTTGTAGCTATAACAATAAATAACGTTGACGTGACCAGTGTATTAGTGGCTGCTTTGAGTTGCTAGGTGATTTCGTAGAAAAAATCTATTTAGATTAGTTTTTCAGATGAAGCGAGCCTTTGAAATGATACCCAAGAGTATGGAATATTTTTCATTCATAAGTTACTGCCCTCCAATCATAACTATCTGTCGAGCTCTTTTTGTTTATAGACCATATCCTTGTGTCCAAATGGCTTTTAAGAATGATTTAATGCCCCCACACTTGGGAATCGCGATACGCTCGGCTCCCTTGCATTTTTATTTCATAACCGCGAACAATGATGACAGAGGGCAGATTTTTAGCGCTAATTACTATACAATTTACAGACTGCATGAGATAAAAGGTTTTTAAGATTCATTAGATTGGGGGAAACCAATGGACTTTTAATAACATTTCATTGAAATACGGGCATGCCTAAATTTGAAAGCACTTTATCTTTTAATTGTATTATCTGAATATAATGCGAAAGTATCCTAAACTGAGAGCTATTGGAATAGGGTATCAATTAAAGTTTCTATTTAATATAAATCTATTAAGTAAACTGTCGGATATTGATATATTTTGCTGTACATACACTTGATAAAAAAAGCCTTTGATTCCTAATTTTGGCTTGTCTTGCAATCTGTTCATTTTTATATTCCGATCTTTTATATTATACATTTTAAATTTATCGAATGACCAATTAAACCCTGTTCTGGCATAATTTGTACTTTATACCTAATAATTATCATTGTACAAGTAACATTACACTAATACTAATTCGGAGATCTGTTTATGACAACATTATATGTAGAAAATAAGAACATTTATGACCGTATGTTTTCTAAATAAATAAATATAAAAAAAATCTGGTGTTGAAATCTCGCCACGTACCAATGTGATTTCGAAAAAAATATATGCACGTTATCCGACGCTCTTACGGTGAAGGAAAACATCGTAAGGAAGTCTGCGCACGCCTGCGATGAGATTCAATGGTTGTGCGTGAAGTCGTCCAACCCGCACTGGGTCCGCGTGGACGACTAAGGCCTAATTACCCTATACGGGTAGGCTCGTGCTCCTCGGTGGGGACGTTTAATGAGCCGGTGATGATAATGTGTTGTGAATCAAAATAAACTACCTACTGTAAGACGTAATAGAAACTATCAACGCTACCTATCCCTAATCAATTGAAGTATCACGTCTCAAACCCTCTTGGCATTAGCATTATGCGCGGCAAACTCTCTTATTGTTCTAACACTAAGGTTGAATCTATTAATAAATGTAATTTATAGCTGAATAATCATTTCATACCACTTTACTACCTACAGCTTTATCAAGTCTACAGCTGGAAAGAAGCCTAACCGTTGGAGTATTTAAAAAAAACTAGGGCTTCGTTTTGTCCGTACCCACCGCACTGGTCCTGTAAATAATAAAATGGTCCTTACCCTTGTTATCTATTCGGTATAATATGTGAAAATACAACACAACATTAACTGCCGACGAAAGAGCATAGTAAGCATAATAGAACTTAAGATAACTATATCACCTACTTTTACCTAACTATATAAAGGCAATTTTGGAGTAGAAAAGGAAGGGGCGGAAAGGTAAGAAGTAAAGTGGGTGACATGAAGGCAGCTCCACCTCTCGAGAGCAAAGTAAAAGATGTTTGGGTCGCGTCAACTGACGGGTACATTTATGAATGTTTCACACCCTCTTCGTGAGTGCGAACATTTCACCTTCCCGCTCCTAACTAGGAACATTTGTTATTCAAATAGTTATCAATACTCCGGGGCTTTATTGACAAATGTCAAACACATTGGAATCTTTGCAAAGAATGGTTTATTTTTTAGTATTCTAATGAATATGTTGTTATCACCATACCATTAATATGTTAAATTCAATGACCATTATTTCTTAGAAATAAACTCATTACAATTTTCAGGCGGTATTTTTTAGGATGTTTGCATAATATTTAGAATGAATTTAGGACCCGAATTAATTTTATGTATATGTTATGTTATGTTTAGTAAATATATTTTAAAGAAATATTTTAATTTCAACTCTCACTAAAACAATAAAAATCGATTTTCCTATAAAGGCGTTGTTTTCTAGCCCTTAACTCAAACTATTTGAAAGTTTTTGTTAAGGGCCGCACTACTTATTCAAAGGACTCTCGACGGGTGGTATCCTTATGTCTTGTAGAAACTTGCCCATGCAAGCATCTTATCAGGTTTTCCAGAGTTAACGTAAAACTAAATAAAAAAAGACAATCAGGATTTACAAACTATTGATTAATTCAAATAAGGTGTTATTTATTTTCAGGATTATAAAAATGCTTTTCATTAGTCTACTGGAAGAGCGTCAGTGGCTCATTGGTGTGGACTATTGCCTTTAGATCTGGAGGGTGCAGGTTCAAATGCCGCCACATAACAATGCGTTTTCGAATTAATATGTACGTTTATCCGACGCTCTTACGGTGAAGGAAAACATCGTGAGGAAACCTGCTCACGAATGCGAAGAATCCGTACTACATGCGTACCTACACGCGTGGACGACTAAGGCCTATATATCCATTACGGCTAGGCTCGTGCCCCTCGATGAGGACGTAAAATGAGCTTATAATGATGAGTCTACTGGTAGAATAATTAAATGATCTATTAGAATTGCTTTTCCAATGCTAAACATTTTACAAATTCTTTGACAAAACTTAAGTTTTGGTAAAAAATATTTATTATTACAGTCAAATAAACAGGAAACTTGTAAGAACTCGCTGGTGGTGGCTGGATGATTAAAGTGAAGGACTGGAATAATCATCATCATTACAGCCTAAAATGGTCACTTCTGAATGAAGACCTCCCCTAATGATTTCCACGCGGACCTAGCCCCAGCTAATATCCATTTACTACCCGCCACCTTATACCGATTTAATAGATCGGGTTAAAAATACCTATATCAGAGTCGAATGGCTATTTAGAATCGTATTAATTTACAATTTTTGAGTATATTTAGTTTAAATTGGCTATTTTGCGACATACTTGACCAATCTACCATATCGACTTTCATCATTTATCTAAGCTACATTAGCAATGCCTTATAAAATAATCTTTCATTATTACCAGCTTTTAACGTCATGTGTAACAATATAACGAGCAATGCTTATGTTGCGCACAGTAACAGTTAAAGGCAGTTTAATTCTAACACATTTCCCTTCTTTAGACAATAATTCGAATGTACAAAATGGTTGGATTATATTCCATTCACGCGAGCTCCACGCGTAGGTATGTGGTGTCGGCGCTTCCTGAGTCGGCACATTATTGTTAAAGTCACCCCCGAATCACACCACCCGCTCGCGTTAATGATTCAAGGTACAACGCCACTTATGCATTTTAAAATAATGCCTGCGAATTCTGTCTCAGTCCAAAAAGGCACTTCTTAGTAAAAGAGCTTTTTGATTTATTTTTGATGGAGGTACACCAGTGACATTCGCATTTTCCAATTTTCGTTTGAAGTTAAATCAAATTATCTACTAAATAAGAGTGGTTGATGTTGTTGTAGAGAATATGTGATCTAAAAAGGATCTTAAGAAAGAAAATTTACACCGTGTTATAAATTATAATTTATAATTAAAAAATCTAACTAATGCAATTATTGTCCATATCGGCTAGTGTGCAGAATCGGACAACATACTTATACTTAAAACCCCCAATTTTCACTCCTCCACGATCAACCCCATTTTTTAAAAATTATTTTATCATTTTTCATCCGTTTAGATAACTAATAAATTATCACTTACAATATTTTTTTTCTACATATAAAATTCACTTCAAATAATTTATATGGCAAAACAATGTTCGCCGAGTCAGCTAGTTTTTTTTGTATTAAGAACACTTGGTTGTTATTACTATATAATAATCACAAATATGACGAGATGAATGTAGACTAAGTGAATTCTAGGAAATCATTAAAAAAAACCTACTTGATTATCCTAACTATTTATGAAAAACCTTGACTTGTTGCTGGTTTTGTAACGAAATCGTTAAATTATGCTATAATATTAACCTGTGTTATCTTACTGTTACAATTGAAATATCTTTAAACGAATTTTGACTGTTATTAAAAGCTGACAAAGCATCAAATAAATATTATTCAACGCGACAACAGCTGTGGTAGTCAAATTGGAATTAAACAAAGATGAACCTTACACCCTTGTAGTTATATTATTATTTACATCCCATCGCCAATTTTAACTGTATAAGCAGTGACGTTTCAGTTCCTATTAATTAATAATAAAATAATAATAATATATAATATAATAAACTTTATTGCACAGAAAAAAAAAAACACACAATACACAAAGGAACATAACAGTTGTACAATTAAGGCGGTCTTATCGCTATAAAGCAATCTCTTCCAGACAACCTTCATGAGAGGAAATAAATAAAAGTTGTAAAAGAAATGAGTCAAATATTGTGCAAAAACGAAGTTAGAAATAAAGAAAAGATAAATACAATCCAATACATACATTATTTATATGATCAATTTACACAACATACATACTATACAAATAGAGACAGGAGTACAAGTCAAGGACGAATAAGTGACAAGAAGTGAGTTTTAACGCGGGACTTGAAAATAGGTAAGGATTGAGATTCACGGATAGACATGGGTAGGGAATTCCAAAGGCGAATTGACGGACAACAAAGGATTTAGAAAAGTAACTAGAGGAATGAGGAGGAACACTTAGGTGAAGTTTACGACAAGATCGAGGATTAGCACTCATTGTGGTTGGAAGGAAATTAAAATGAAGTTTGAGGTAAGGTGGTGAACAAGGATTAAACAAAATGGAGTACAGAAGTGAAAGAATGTGAAGATCGCGACGACGACGTATAGGTAACCATTTTAATTGAGCACGGTACTGAGAGACATGATCGAATTTACGCAGGCCAAAAATGATTCGAATGCAAAAATTTTGAAGTCGCTCAAGTTTATTCAAGTAAGTTTCACTAATGTCAGGATAACAACAGTCAGCGTAATCTAAGACAGGCAATAATAGAGCTTGTACAAGTAAAATTTTGGTAGGAATCGGCAAAAAATTACGGAGTCTACAGATGGAACTTGCTGAAGCATACAATTTCCTGCTCACCTCACCAATCTGCTTATCCCAGGACAAAGAACTGTCAAGGAAAAGACCCAGATTCTTCACGTCTTTACTATAAGGTACATGAATTCCATCAAACAGAATTGCTGGCATGGTATCCCAATTTACTCGCGAAACCAACCCCGGGCTGCCAATGACAATGACTTGAGTCTTGTTAGGGTTAACCTTGAGTCCAAAAGCCTCGCTCCACTCCAAAACTCGGGCTAAATCAGTATTTAGGACCTGCACAACTTCGTGAATACTATCAAGGCCACCCTGTGAATAAATTTGAAGATCATCTGCATATAGGTGGTAGAAAGAAGAGAGATTGTAAGTAATTGTATTAATAAAAATAGAAAAAAGAAGAGGGGACAAAACGCCACCTTGCGGAACGCCAGCAGAAATTACACGCCATGCTGAGAATGAATCTTCAACACGAACACGTTGCCGTCGTCCATGCAAGTAACTGTGAAACCAGTCAAGCACCGCTGGAGATATGTTAAGAGTACGCAATAAGCCAAGGAGTATTTCAAAGTCGACAGTATTAAATGCGTTGCTAAAATCTAGTAACGCCAACACCGTCAAACTTCTGCAATCCATGCCGCGCCGAATATCGTCAGTAATTTTGACTAGAGCTGTTGTCGTACTATGACCGGGACGAAAACCAGATTGGTAGGGATTAAGGAGATTATTTTGAGAAAGGAAATGACTAAGCTGTTGATGAACAATTTTTTCAAGAACTTTAGCAGGAATGGAAGAATGGAAATAGGGCGGTATTCTGATATAGATACAGGGTTCGTTTTTTTGGGTAGCGGTATTACTTGAGCATCCTTCCATATAGTAGGAAAGAAACTGGATAGGAGCGAGTGGTTAAATATATGGGAGATGATGGGACAGAGGATATCAAGGAGTGGAGTTATCATACTACGACTAACGCTATCGACACCAACGGCGCTCGACACAACAGCTAAAATGTCTTCTTAACATCACAGTCAGATACTTGACTAAAAACAAAGGAGAGCAATCAGGTGTGGAAGACAAGAGAGTTTATGCAAAGTGCTAGCCTTAATAGTACTATTGAAAGCAGAAGAAGAACAGAAGTGGTCATTTAAAGATTCGATATTTACGTCTTTCGGGACAGATTCACTACGAGATCTTCCAACTCCTAATGACTTTATTTTTTGACTATGTTGCTCAGTTATAGCTACTTGTACATTTGAATATTAAAAATACTTTTAAGCGAAACTAAATCCCCGGGCAGTACAAACATTTGTGTGCATGAACATGTCTGTTTGTAATGGTCTGGATGTTTTCTATGTATAATATATATATATTTACTAAATATATGTTAGTACCCATAATACAGATACAATGTCAATACATTTGTAATACATACAGATTTTGGGTGGAAATAAATGATTATACTTATTTTTGGAGACAAAGGGGCTGCTAGTGCACTGTCACAATTGCAGTTTTGAAGCCATACTGTTCGCTCCCTCAGCTGTGCGGTCCAGACGGAAGGAGTGCCTTCAATACATAGAATAAAACATCTTTAATTTATCCGCCTGTTTCACATATAAAGGAGATGTTCATATGCCCATTACACGGTTCCCAACATAGGGGTTTTCCCATCAGATTTAGGGGGTAAATAAGTGAAATGGGACTTGTGGAGACTGAAATTTTCAGGGTTTTTTTTGACACCGACATATAATACCTACGTGTCGTACCACTCTGTGGTTACTGGCGGTAATTCTGGCGTCACTGGCGGGTCATTTATCGGATCTTGTGTAGCATTTAATCATTGAAATAGAAGACTACGAGTATTCCATTTAATCCATCCACCAAAATGTTAAATTCATTCAATATCAACATGTATGATTTAAAAAAATCTGAATCTTCAGATGAAGATGAAATATTTAATGTATTAAATAACTTAAATTAAAAAGATTTGAAACA
>PQWD01000424.1:180726-274252 GCA_019425675.1 Leucinodes orbonalis
TGAAGTGTCTCTCCAACGCAGCGACGATGACGTTCAGATCCAAGACCAGCGGACAAGACCCATCCAATTGCGTCGTGGTGTGAGACAGGGGGATGTTATATCCCCGAAACTGTTCACAAACGCATTGGAGGATGTCTTCAAGATCCTGGACTGGTCTGAACGAGGCATCAACGTCAATGGAGAGTTTATTTCTCATCTTCGTTTTGCTCGAGTCATCGGAAGAGCTTGTGGAGATGCTGAACAGCCTTTATGAATCTTCCCGACAAGTTGGGCTTGGCATGAATTTGGACAAGACAAAAGTCATGTTCAACAGTCGTGTCATGCCACAACCGATATGCGTCGATGGCGTCCGTCTCGAGGTTGTGCAGGAGTATATCTACCTGGGCCAAACCATCCAACTTGGCCGGCATAACTTCGAGAGGGAGGCTAGTAGGAGGATTCAGTTGGGCTGGGCGGCATTCGGTAAGCTACGTCATGTCCTAACGTCAACAATGCTTAAAGACGAAAGTCTTTGAGCAATGCGTCCTACCCGTACTAACATACGCAGCTGAGACATGGACACTGACTGCGGGATTGGTTCACAAGTTCAAAGTCACTCTACGCGCAATGGAGCGAGCTATGCTTGAAGTCTCTCTTACGGATAAGATTAGAAATGATTTAATTCGTACGAGAACTAAAGTTACCGACATAGCCCGCCGGATCAGCAAGTTGAAGTGGCAGTGGGCTGGTCACGTATGTCGCAGAACCGTTGGCCGTTGGAGCAGATGAGTTCTGGAGTGGAGACCACGTCTTGGCAAGCGTAGCGTAGGACGCCCTCCGGCCCGATGGACCGACGACTTGCGAAAGGTCGCTGGTGGAAGCTGGATGAGAAAGGCGGAAGACCGGGATGTCTGGCGCAAAATGGGGGAGACCTATGTCCAGCAGTGGACTGCAATAGGTTGAAGAGAGACAGACTACTAAGGCGTGTCGTCATAATAAGGTAGCCATTTGTATGAAGCGTTTTTGGAAAAGTCCATTAATATGTGTTTAAAGATTGGGAAACCTCTGTATGTTTTAATGTGAACGGAGTTGTTATTTTTACCAATGTTTCTATTATGAAGCGGTCCATCTATTTCATAGTAGAAAAAAAAATGTCATCATCCCTATTAAGATAAAAGCTGATTAATACAGAGACTTTTGTGTTTTAGTGGTTATGGTCTTCTTATACATTTGCGTATTAATATAAAAAATCAAAGATGTCTGGTGTATTAAAGATGTCTTGAACATAATTTATCAGACGACCCAGTTGGTGTAATAGTTAAGAAGTCGGTAACTACACCAAGGGTTCCGAGTTCGATCCCCGGGCAGTATTGACATTTATGTATCTGGGTATTTCTTTGTATAATATGTTTATATTTATAGAATAAAGTATATAAGTATATTCATTATTTAGAACCCATATTACAGGTCAATGTTTAGTTTGGGGCTAAATGGCGCTGTGTGAATGTCAGTGGATATTTATTATTATTATATTTTCGTTCTGCTAGCTAATACAATTAAATATATTTGTTACGTTGGTATATTAATATGTATGATTATTTTTTGCGAAAATGTTAGTATTTGTTTAAGTTAAAACTGCTCCATAAAACCTTAATGATAAAAGGTTATCCTTCGTGCTAATAAGCATGAACTTTCTCATAAATCAATGCTTACCTACATTAAGTCTTAATTCGCAAAGCATATTAAGAGAAAAAAAATATGACCCGGTATAAAAGTGTTAATTATTTGCCGGCGCTACGTCGAACCGTAATAACAATAAACGCTACGTTCGTTTTTATAGTCTTTTCAAACATTGTAAGTTGAGCGTTTTGTTTTGGAGGGTTCAGAAAACATTCATTTAACAGAGAACATTTTATGGTTCCGTCAGACAGAAAACAACCTTTACTAATAGGAATTCCTTCGGAATACTGTAAATGGAAAGACGTGCTGGGGTGCACTCTTATCTGGCTCATATTATTGGCTCGGACCCGATGGCTTAAGCAAGAAACCTTTACGCAGGTTTATTTCGACATGATGGCTCTACTTTCAATATATTGTATGTTATATTATGTCCTCCCTCTGAGCTACCTGCAAATTACGATTTTTAGGTCAAATATTTGTTAGAGAAGGGCTTCTCATTAATCTTGGTCAGGTAATAATATTACCTTATGTTATTATATTTACGTATCCGCCCCTAAGGAATATACTATTTATAAAATGAGCAAACTTGACATAATAATAGCTGACATACATAGCTATCATCATGAATAAATATGTTCATAATACGTTAGTTTATTTAACGTTATACTTGTCCACGAACTCTGTTATTTAATTAAGGGCATTACATAAAAACATTTGAAATTTCTTAGAATGTATATTATCCCACAGTTTTAAGGAAGGTCTACTTATATATAAGCATATATCACTAAATAAGTATTTTTCTTTCTTTCAGTGGTAATATATGACATAAATATATTAGGTGACAGCATTCAGTAATTTAACTACCTACTCGTATATCATCCTTCAGCCTGGATCGATACTAAGCCACAAACGTAACTGTTTTGGCAGGCAGAATAGCTGTGATAGGGTTTTCGTGGGTGCAACCTACCCTACTACCTTAGAGAGTGTCCATATCCGGTAAAATTTGTTGAAAGTCGGGTATGAATTTAAAATATGTAAGTACGGCTAAGTAATTACTTCATATTTTTCAAATTAATTTTCTACTTTTTAATATTGAGTTATCATCAGCTAAAAGAGAGGTAAAGATCTCGCCGACACAATATTGCTACGCATCAACGTTCATTAGTTTAAAAATCCTCCCTCATTTATTTTAATAAAATGTTTGCCGAGATCCCGAGAGAAATTCACAAATTTTTAATGGTATCAACAAGATAGATAGATAACGGCGAAATAATATATACTTACTAGAAGTTAAAGGGGCTCTCTTGAGTCTGCCTTTCCATAAAAGAATGAGTAAAACCTCTCTATTGAAAAATAACCTTATTTGTTGACGTCTAGTGTGCTTCGGAGGAAAATAAATTTGTTCTGGTGGATATGAGAAGCCCCGGGGCACTCGCCAACTACATCTTATTGAATGCAGATTTCTGATTTATTTGTATTTATGTTACGGCTTAACTGCTTATCTCTGCTCTGTGTGATATTTTATATTTGAAGTAAGTAACACTTTTATTCGTGTAAGAAACCATAGTATAAGTCTCTAGCTTCATCAAAGCGATTATCTAAGTTGTACGGAAGAGAAAAAGGAAATGAAAACAACTTGTGATTCAAACTTTCTAACTTTTATGGCTTGAATTTTAACTATTCCGCTTCGCTTTATTATTCCGTGTGTTTATTTTTCACTTGCTAGTAAGAATTTGCTTGGAAAGTAAAATGTCAATGTGGACAGCATGATAATATCACTTCGCTATTTACTAGTATCGTTTCAAAAGATTTGATTAAAACAGATTCCTATTTTGTTCATATGAAATTGAGACCAAGTTTCGAGAATTGTTTATTATGGAGCTTTCTACCTCGAACAACAGATATAGGTAACGCGAAGCAAAATACTAAAAAATAAAGCAAGAAGTTAAGAGAAAGCGGCCGGAATTCATTTACAGAAGTGGTGTGTTTTTTATTATGATAACGCCAGCTAGACCTCACACAACATTAACCATTCAGCAAAAATTATGAGAGACTAGCTTTTGCCCGCGGCTTCGCCCGCGTTAAAGTCGGGATAACATGGCTCCACTTTCCTGGTAACGAAAACAGAATAATTTTAACACTGCAACACTGCTACTTCTTCTCTTTTTCGCTTCGCATACCAAGTTTTTGCTTTTCACCTTACAAACTGGGAAAAGTCATATATAAATTACCCCTTTTTTGGCTTCAAGAACCGATTTGCAAAAATAACCCCCCCCCCCCCCAACTTAAAAGGTTTCGTAGTCCATTTCCGATAAATATATATATATCACTTTACAGGTTTTGGGATAAGTTTCTGAAAAAATACCTATATATATACCACTATACTTAGGAATCCCCTCCCCCTAATATATAATTCTGAAAAAAGTCTGGTTTAATATCCCCCCTTCTCCTCTCTTTTAGGGTTTTTGGGGCTGATTTCCGAAAAAAGAAAAATTAAAGATTTATTGTTTGTGACTTACAATAAATATAAATAAAACAGCCCTGATACCAATTTTTAGCTTTCTACCTTAAAAACTGCGAAAAGTCGGATATGATACTTCCTCCCCTATTTGATAACTACAGACGGAACACTGATTTACGTAGGATACAATATAATTATTTTACAAGTGCCCGCAGCAAATATTCACTTATCCCGTACAGACGCCGAGTTGTTTTTGAACCTCTTACGAATCGTTTAATGTTGATGAATGAATTAAGAAGTTGCTTTTTATAAGTCGTTTGAATACTGTCAACGCTCAAATTATTGAGAATTCTCTTAGAGGAACTAATACGAGTAATACACAGTGGATTATGCTACCAAAACGTGTGAGAAAGTTCGTGATCAAAGTTTTGTCGAACCTCATGGAGATAGAGGATTTATTAGAAACTGCAGTGAGTGAGGCTTCTATATAATGATCTTTTACAGTCTGATAAATTATATCTTTTGAAAGTAGCTGTTAAACTTAATTTCAATTAAAACTAATAACAACAGGAGGTACAATTTTACTACAATAATTAGATTCCTTTAGCACTGCATCTGTTATGGGCAGGTGTATCACTAACCATCAGTTGTTGAAGCTGTTCGTCCCGGACACAAAAAAAAACATCTACGGACTGGTATTTGTAAGCTCTTTAATGTTTACCGTAATACGTATTTACGCAAATAATTAATTTACTTAAATGTTTTGTCATAGTTGTGTGAGTTACTTAGTGTGAGCATAGGTTTATTAAGTTAGCTCTGGTAGGCTCGTATTCTAGAATGAGATTCAAGCGTTTATCTTTACTTGAATAGAGTGCGAAAGGGAAAGCGCTCTATACGATAAATATCGCCATCACGTCCTAACTTTATTTAAGAAAAGATCAAAGTTTAGTCTCGTTCTAGAATACGAGCCGTAGACCGTTAACATAATTGAATTTTCGTTTAATTTAACATGTGCTATACTTTTTATTCCCATGTTTGATCTACTTAATATAAAAAACATATAAATAGTTATCACACCACATCCTTATGAACATTAAATAAAGCTGTCACCACTGATTTTCTCGACCTTTAATATCGTTGACCCTCAAAACACTATTATAAAATCCTTAAGAACGAAGGATAATCCATATGTGACAGGAAAGTTATAGAATTACAAAGTATCTATAAATTTAATACTATGCAAAAAAAAACAAAGATTTAATGAATATTATGTCTGATAGCGACTCTACTACAACGTTGAATGCAGCAGTGGATACAAGAACATTTAAGTGCATATTTGCCTGCATATAAAGTTAAATAGTATGCATGTGTCTCGACACTCTCGACGTAAAGCTTGTACTGGAATATTTAAATTGCATTTCAAGACTGCATTATGTACAAATGGTATTAAACTATTGTAGAATGGTTATCTTTTCAAATAAAGATAAAGAGTTTATTTGTATGTCCGAACCGCAAACTGATTTGATAGTTAATTAAATAATCCCTTTTATATTCAACTTAGCAAATGATCTAGCATGTGTGCTACTGGCGCCTAAGAATGAACTTTGTCACGTTACGTTTTTTTTTACCTAAAAAATTGCTTGAGTATGTGGGCAAAATTAACCCATTTGGGTTAAGTTAAAAAGGGTAAGTTAAAATAAATCTTATGCTTTTTCTACTCAAACATCCCAGCTAGTAAAGGCTTTAGAAACGCTTTACCTTGGCCGCAAGCATCTTGAATGACCGTTTTTGAATATAGGTAGGTAATGTACTATGTTTTTACCCGACTGCCGAAGAAGGGTTATGTTGTTCAAGCATATGTATGTAGCTTTCTATGTTCCCTGCTGCAGCCTAAACGGATTGATGGATTTTAATATATGACATGCCGTTACATTGGTCTTCCTAACGCGAGTGTATAAAAAAATAAATAGCGGATTTTAAAGGCCATTTTGTAATTTTGAAAAAAAATATCCAATCTTGTCGTTAAATATATCTTTCAAAAATAGTATGAGTGTGTAAAAATCGCTTTATATACAGTCATAATTTTTAAAAGGTGTTTTGTTTATTTTTTAATTTTATGTAAATTACATTTGGTTTCGAAAAAATTTTCTTAATTTAGCTTTTAGTCCTCCCCAAAAACATGGCCAATACAATATTATAATCTCCGTGTAGCAATGAATCATTGCGTGTTGATAATTGATTTATTGTTAGTTGGGGCGGCGAGTTGTCCCGCCCCGCGCATTACTCACTGAAACATCAGACCGTGCCGCAGACCCCTTTTGGTTTACATATATATCAGTTACATTTACTGTACCTAATTACTAATATACAAAATCATACAATGACAATCTTTTGGATCATCATAAGTACAAATGAAGGCCGGTAGTCTGTTCGTTTCTTAAGTCTCATACTCATGCCTGGATTATAGTTATTGCGCGCTCGAGAATACTATTAGAGTCGTTCATAGAAATGTCTCAACCTCTTAAGATCTGGGAGCGAGATGTATGGGCGTTTACATTAGCTCTGAATAAATATTAAGAGCGTCTGTGGCTCATTGGACTGTTGTCTTCTAATCTGGAGGAGACCTATGTGTTTACAAATTTCGAAAATATTTGTACGTTATCCGATGGTCTTACGGTGAAGAAAAATCGTGAGGAAACCTGCGCACGAATGTGAAAAGATTCAAAGATTGTGCGTGAAGTCAAGCAATCTGCACTGGTCCTGCGTGGATGAATACACCTAAATGTTAAAATAATATTGTAATTAAATTCTTTGAAAAGTTTGTATTGTACCAGCGAAGCTGCTGCCGACCATATATATATATGGGTATTAAGTGCTTTCGCACGGGCATAACACAGTATGAAAATTAATGTTTTAAAAACATAATTAACACCATAGTCAAGATATAACAACAAAATTACTTATTTTATCAACACTTGGGTACCCTTTCATGAGTTCACACTGAATTACCGATCTAACGTTTGCCTTTGTAAGAAAAAAAATGGAAAACGGTTAAAAAAGTGAAACGTGATAGTTCAAAGTTTCGTAGAATGAAATATCTTTGTTCATTACAGCATATTGTTTAATCAAGGTAACGAGTGCTGGGAATTTAATTTCTTAAAGACATGATTGTTTACTATGTGTACTTAGCCGCGGATTAATTTGTACATCGTAGACCAATATATTAAATAAAGCAACTTTACATAAAATGTATGCAATAGTAAAAAGTCCTTACCCCAGATGTTGCAAAGTTACTAACTGCAAATGGTCCTATAAAAGCAAACGTAACTTCAGCTTTAGTCTGCATCATTTATACGTTTCCACTAGTGTGTGTGTGGGAGAAATGCCAAAGTAAGGTTTATCCATGTCACGGAAGGATAAAATGTGCAGATAATATCACCTGAGTTCGGAGGCCCCTTGATAATACGTTTTTCTGAGTAATGCCTACGTGCAGCAGATGTCTACGATACGGTATACTTAAGTCCAGATAGATAAAATTACCTACATTGTATTTAGTAAGACAGATATTTTGGCAATGTTTCGGCAGATTATTACATATTATCCTTGGAATAACTGGATCTTTTAATTAATTTTGAAAACAAAATCCTTTTCTTATTATTTTTCTTGGATAAACTTGATAGCGCGGCAGTAGACAATTTACCTACTTAGTCATTGTGATAAGATTTTGTTCGTGATTAAATTCACTTTGGACGCACGCCTTAAAGCATTCAGCCTTTTATCATTTTAATGAGTCTTCTTTAGTTTCAGGGTATGCTGGTGTCTGTATACAATAACAAAATTGTACATAAGAATTGTTGCCGTAACATAAGTCGGTAAACCATTGGATTACATTTACTTAGACGTAATAAGAAGACAGAATATTTTTTTGTGTGAACTCTTATGCTGATAAACCTTTACTAATATTATAAAGCTGAATAGTTTGTTTGTGTGTTTGGTTTTTTGAACGCGCTAATCTTTAGAACTTCAGTTCCGATTTGAAAAAAATCTTTCAGTGTTATTAACTTAATATCCGTGATGCAAACATTTAGGAACCTTCAAGAAAAGAGCATATTCCTTCCTTAAAGGCAAGCAACGCACGGTGGCGCCTCTGGTCCATGGGGAGGTAAACACTTTCCATCTGGTGTCTCTCTTTCTTACAACATAAAAAAAGTTCGGTAGAGTAAGGCCGTGAAGATTCATAATTGGCGTTACATGAGATCTGATATCATTTTCACAGGGCCTTAACTCATGTGGCCGTCTTGGCAACATTTTACATGAAATGTTTTCGGCGGGATCCAAATATTCAATTTAGGCTTCCAATAAGCTCTTATTAACGTCACAATTACTTACAGTTACTCTTCAAATTCCTAATGTTTCGGAGAAAAGAAGATGTGATATACGGACAGACTGACAAACAGACAGATATGAAGTATCTACAACTGCTAATTAGCGTAATATATTAACAGCAGAACCCCATTTTTATTATGTTGTATGCATATAATATTTCCTATACTGAATGAGCTGAAGAGGTAGTCAACAAAGTATGAATCTATATAATTAAACACTTATCTATTTGTAATGGCAACCGGACATTATTTTAAGGATCTGTACAAAATAAATTAAATCTTTTTCTGTAAATGATTTGCCCACTTTATAAGCTGTGAGTGATGTCACCAAACCTTACGGAAACAGAATTACCTCACAAAGTCGGGGATCGTGCTGGGACATTGCTGGTTTAGCTAGCCACGCGGACGCTTTGTTTTGAATATTAAATAAAGAAAGAAATGTTTATATCTGTGACAGAACCTAAAAACTTAAATCTAAATACGGAAAAGGATAATAAGACACTCAGCATAAGACATGGTGAAGAAGACAATATGATGCTGGTCTTCCGTGGCTTTATTACGGCTTATTACTAAGAGTTTTCAATTTATAATTCATCATTTATTTTCTTAAAGTACAAATAAGATCTTCCATTAGGCAGATTAATTCCGAGAGCTCGGGTCACGTTCTGGCATTGGTCCTCGCTAGTCGGCAACTCGCTGATCCTTGCCAGTGCGTATGCTGTCGAATCCTCGCAGCACATCATGGCTATATATTTTCCTACCATCTTCATTCGTATGTCGGCAAACTTGATAAGCGGCAGTGGTGAGGTTTGACTGGAATGTAAATGATCTGGTTTAAACTGCAGACCAACTTTAAAAACTGTGATCTTTAAGTGCATAGAGATTGCACATAATATAGGAAAATATGTACAAAGGTAGGTACTTATCTATTAAAAAAACATATATAATATATACATACATAGTGGGGAAGTAAATGACTAAGAAGTTAGGTCTGAGCCTTACACTTCTCGTAGCCAAGTTTATATTACCTGCTTCTATATAGTTTTGAACATTTATGTGTTACCGTCATAATATACATTTTGTTCTGTACCTTATTGTTTACAACACATTTTTTTATATTTACACCTTTGTATCAAAGCTCCCAATCACTATTGACCTCCGTTAAGTTCGTATAATAACAATAATCTCGGGACTTATTATGTTATTAAGTATGACGTATACTAAACCTAATGTTTCAAATGTATCGGAACTCAAGGTCACTTCAGAAGTAGAAGAAACGAGGATCTGATCTGGCATTCCACCATCATGCACTGGACTTGTGTAACGGTTTATCGGTAACCCATAAAGACGTACTACGTAGTAAGAGGAAGCCTTGTCCACCTGTGGACCGTACGGCTGAAAGACAAGTAAATAAATATATGCTTTGCTTGTAAATTTACAAATAACTTGGCTAAATTACATCAAAACAATTGTTTACATAGCTACGCGACCTCGGTAAAATATTACAGTGGCGACCGCAGAATATTTTTTACCTGTTCAACAGACACCGGCACTCATTTGTTAACTGAAATAAGTGCAGAAAGAGAAAGTAACGAGTGAAATTGTAACAGTCATTAGGGCGGTTGCGGAGAAAAATATTTTTAGGAATGCGACCTGTTTATTATCTTTATAAGTTAGACGAGGAAAGTTAGGTGCGGAAATGACAGCGGGAAAGTACAAGTAGGTGGTTGGGGGTTTGTTGGTGGTATGAGGGGACAGTACTTTTGTGTGGGTTGTTCTTGCTTGACCATCGCTCGGAAAGCACCCGGTGTACCAGCGTACAATAGCACAACCATCAGATGCGGCCGCGGCTCCATCAGCAGCACGGCTCTATGCCACTCAATAACAAGCCCCGGCTCCGTTGCTTCGACCATTGCTTTTATTTTATCTAGTCTCTGCCAACAAAGACAAATTGAACAACTCATCGGAAACGTGATAAATACAAACATTTCATATTGGATTGCGTGACCGGCAATGTCTACTGTGTACTGCGCGAGTGTATTTCACTTGCCAAGCACGTTCTATGTTGGGACTAGTAAATAAAAAGGAAGGTTTTGTAAATAAATATATTTTGTTATAGCACTTCCCGTTAAACCTTGGCGCTTTTGAAACACTTCTTTGCAAACAAATTTGGTTTAAATTGCTTTACGCGTGTATTTATAGCTAAAAAAATAAATGTGATTCCTTTGTTTCAAAGAATAACATTTGAGCTTCAAAACCGCTGAAGCTAATTAACTAAAGCTTTAATCTTGTTACCTGCTACATTAACGTTTTATGAAAATTATAANCGTGTTGATAATTGATTTATTGTTAGTTGGGGCGGCGAGTTGTCCCGCCCCGCGCATTACTCACTGAAACATCAGACCGTGCCGCAGACCCCTTTTGTTTTACATATATATATCAGTTACATTTACTGTACCTAATTACTAATATACAAAATCATATACAATGACAATCTTTTGTGATCATCATAAGTACAAATGAAGGCTACCGGTAGTCTGTTCGTTTCTTAAGTCTCATACTCATGCCCTGGATTATAGTTATTGCGCGCTCGAGAAATACTATTAGAGTCGTTCATAGAAATGTCTCAACCTCTTAAGATCTGGGAGCGAGATGTATGGGCGTTTACATTAGCTCTGAATAAATATTAAGAGCGTCTGTGGCTCATTGGACTGTTGTCTTCTAATCTGGAGGAGACCTATGTGTTTACAAATTTTCGAAAATATTTGTACGTTATCCGATGGTCTTACGGTGAAGAAAAACATCGTGAGGAAACCTGCGCACGAATGTGAAAAGATTCAAAGATTGTGCGTGAAGTCAAGCAATCTGCACTGGTCCTGCGTGGATGAATACACCTAAATGTTAAAATAATATTGTAATTAAATTCTTTGAAAAGTTTGTATTGTACCAGCGAAGCTGCTGCCGACCATATAATATATGGGTACTTAAGTGCTTTCCGCACGGGCATAACACAGTATGAAAATTAATGTTTTAAAAACATAATTAACACCATAGTCAAAGATATAACAAACATAAATTACTTATTTTATCAACACACTTGGGTACCCTTTCATGAGTTCACACTGAATTACCGATCTAACGTTTGCCTTTGTAAGAAAAAAAATGGAAAACGGTTAAAAAAGTGAAACGTGGATAGTTCAAAGTTTCGTAGAATGAAATATCTTTGTTCATTACAGCATATTGTTTAATCAAGGTAACCGAGTGCTGGGAATTTAATTTCTTAAAGACATGATTGTTTTACTATGTGTACCTTAGCCGCGGATTAATTTGTACATCCGTAGACCAATATATTTAAATAAAGCAACTTTTACATAAAATGTATGCAATAGTAAAAAGTCCTTACCCCAGATGTTGCAAAGTTACTAACTGCAAATGGTCCTATAAAAGCAAACGTAACTTCAGCTTTTTAGTCTGCATCATTTATACGTTTCCACTAGTGTGTGTGTGGGAGAAATGCCAAAGTAAGGTTTATCCATGTCACGGAAGGATAAAAATGTGCAGATAATATCACCTGAGGTTCGGAGGCCCCTTGATAATACGTTTTTCTGAGTAATGCCTACGTGCAGCAGATGTCTACGATACGGTATACTTAAGTCCAGATAGATAAAATTACCTACATCGTATTTAGTAAGAACACAGATATCTTTGGCAATATGTTACGGCAGATTTATTACATATTATCCTTGGAATAACTGGATCTTTTAATTAATTTTGAAAACAAAATCCTTTTTCTTACATTATTTTTCTTGGATAAACTTGATAGCGCGGCAGTAGACAATTACCTACTTATAGTCATTGTGATAAGATTTTGTTCGTGATTAAATTCACTTTGGACGCACGCCCTTAAAGCATTCAGCCTTTTATCATTTTAATGAGTCTTCTTTAGTTTCAGGGTATGCCTGGTGGCTGTATACACATAACACAAAATTGTACATAAGAATTGTTGCCGTAACATAAGTCGGTAAACCATTGGATTACATTTACTTAGACGTAATAAGAAGACAGAATATTTTTTTGTGTGAACTCTTATGCTGATAAACCTATACTAATATTATAAAGCTGAATAGTTTGTTTGTTTTTTTGAACGCGCTAATCTTTAAAACTTCCGTTCCGATTTGAAAAAAATCTTTCAGTGTTATTAAACTTAATATCCGTGATGCAAACATTTAGGAACCTTCAAGAAAAGAGCATATTCCTTCCTAAAGGCAAGCAACGCACCGGTGGCGCCTCTGGTGCCACCGTTGTTCATGGGCGGAGGTAAACATTCCATCTGGTGTCTCTCTTTCTTGTTTGCTGAACAGGTAGTCAACAAAGTATGAATCTATATAATTAAACACTTATCTATTTGTAATGGCAACCGGACATTATTTTAAGGATCTGTACAAAATAAATTAAATCTTTTTCTGTAAATGATTTGTTTTGAATATTAAATAAAGAAAGAAATGTTTATATCTGTGACAGAACCTAAAAACTTAAATCTAAATACGGAAAAGGATAATAAGACACTCAGCATAAGACATGGTGAAGAAGACAATATGATGCTGGTCTTCCGTGGCTTTATTACGGCTTATTACTAAGAGTTTTCAATTTATAATTCATCATTTATTTTCTTAAAGTACAAATAAGATCTTCCATTAGGCAGATTAATTCCGAGAGCTCGGGTCACGTTCTGGCATTGGTCCTCGCTAGTCGGCAACTCGCTGATCCTTGCCAGTGCGTATGCTGTCAAATCCTCGCAGCACATCATGGCTATATATTTTCCTACCATCTTCATTCGTATGTCGGCAAACTTGATAAGCGGCAGTGGGTGAGGTTTGACTGGAATGTAAATGATCTGGTGTTAAACTGCAGACCAACTTTAAAAACTGTGATCTTTAAGTGCATAGAGATTGCACATAATATAGGAAAAATATGTACAAAGGTAGGTACTTATCTATTAAAAAAAAACATATATATATACATACATACATAGTGGGGAAGTAAATGACTAAGAAGTTAGGTCTGAGCCTTACACTTCTCGGAGCCAAGTTTATATTACCTGCTTCTATATAGTTTTGAACATTTATGTGTTACCGTCATAATATACATTTTGTTCTGTACCTTATTGTTTACAACACATTTTTTTATATTTACACCTTTGTATCAAAGCTCCCAATCACTATTGACCTCCGTTAAGTTCGTATAATAACAATAATCTCGGGACTTATTATGTTATTAAGTATGACGTATACTAAACCTAATGTTTCAAATGTATCGGAACTCAAGGTCACTTCAGAAGTAGAAGAAACGAGGATCTGATCTCATTCCACCATCATGCACTGGACTTGTGTAACGGTTATCGGTAACCCATAAAGACGTACTACGTAGTAAGAGGAAGCCTTGTCCACCTGTGGACCGTACGGCTGAAAGACAAGTAAATAAATATATGCTTTGCTTGTAAATTTACAAATAACTTGGCTAAATTACATCAAAACAATTGTTTACATAGCTACGCGACCTCGGTAAAATATTACAGTGGCGACCGCAGAATATTTTTTACCTGTTCAACAGACACCGGCACTCATTTGTTAACTGAAATAAGTGCAGAAAGAGAAAGTAACGAGTGAAATTGTAACAGTCATTAGGGCGGTTGCGGAGAAAAATATTTTTAGGAATGCGACCTGTTTATTATCTTTATAAGTTAGACGAGGAAAGTTAGGTGCGGAAATGACAGCGGGAAAGTACAAGTAGGTGGTTGGGGGTTTGTTGGTGGTATGAGGGGACAGTACTTTGTGTGGGTTGTTCTTGCTTGACCATCGCTCGGAAAGCACCCGGTGTACCAGCGTACAATAGCACAACCATCAGATGCGGCCGCGGCTCCATCAGCAGCACGGCTCTATGCCACTCAATAACAAGCCCCGGCTCCGTTGCTTCGACCATTGCTTTTATTTTATCTAGTCTCTGCCAACAAAGACAAATTGAACAACTCATCGGAAACGTGATAAATACAAACATTTCATATTGGATTGCGTGACCGGCAATGTCTACTGTGTACTGCGCGAGTGTATTTCACTTGCCAAGCACGTTCTATGTTGGGACTAGTAAATAAAAAGGAAGGTTTTGTAAATAAATATATTTTGTTATAGCATTCCCGTTAAACCTTGGCGCTTTTGAAACACTTCTTTGCAAACAAATTTGGTTTAAATTGCTTTACGCGTGTATTTATAGCTAAAAAAATAAATGTGATTCCTTTGTTTCAAAGAATAACATTTGAGCTTCAAAACCGCTGAAGCTAATTAACTAAAGCTTTAATCTTGTTACCTGCTACATTAACGTTTTATGAAAATTATAAATTCCCGCTAACAAACAGCAACGTACCTGTTTTGACGGTAATGAAAAGATTATGGGATACAGCTCACTTGTGTTCGCCCAAAAGTAAAATATTTTCCACATAGTGTCGACAACTTCATAGGGATTGAAGTATGCATCGATTTCGAAGTCTTCGCATGTTGTGTAGGTGTCAGTGTCAACAAACGCTCTTACGCTCAAACTCCACATTACAATTTTTAATATCGAAATCCGTGTAAACATCCTCGCCGTCCGCTGAACACAGCATCAATATGTTTACTATACACTTTGCTTATATAGCCCGTCGTATCTCAAAGACTGGCAACCTCTCGGAGACAATCCCAGCTTAAGTAAATACATTGCTTATGTTCTAAAGGGATATAGTCGGGATACCTGTTAATAAATCAGGGTGGCTTCATAATAAATGATTAATGTAGCCAATTAGCATATACATGCGAGGGTTACTCTAACAGCGTTGTTACAGCTACCGTACTTACAATATACCTTTTTAGGATAAGTCTTAGAAATTCATCCTGAGAAAGCACTTTACTCGATTTTTACGGACATATTTTAACAAAATAATTCGAAAAAAATGTGAGCATAAGCTTATACTCACCATGGCGTTTTTATTACCTATTTTTGTATTAGCCAGCGAGCAATGAAATGCTATTAAATAAATAAAAAAGCATGGTTCTTTTAGTACATACCTATATATATGTATATAAATTTGAAATAAAAGTTAATTAAACTTTGTATAAATATGATTTTAAACATTAGACATTTTTATGGTTACTTGTAACTTCATCATTATATAATGTCGAATCACTAGACTTGGGAACCAAAAATAATCAAAGTAAATCTATGCTCATCGGTCGACTCTGATAGGCTTAAGCGAATGTAATAGTAAACTCGTAGTCTCAAAAATCCACATTTTGCATTCACTATAAGTTGACTATATCTCCTTGACTTGACTGTTGACTATAGCACAATTATATAAATATCTTTTCACTTTCATTACAAATAATGATAAAAATTTGCCCAGCATAAGGTTCTATCTATAGATTTTTGTATTATAGCTCAAAGTTTGTATATTAGTAGTTAATATAGGAGGTGATAGGTAGGTAGTACAGGCCATAAAATAAACGGTGTTCTCTTCAACGTTATCGAATCTATGTTTATTTTTATTACGGTATCATCAAGAATTCATAACATGCTCGAATATTGGAAAGGAATCAGTAGTATGTTCTTCCAAAACAAATTAACTCAATCACGATAATAAGAAAGTCGACTGCCTAGTACCTTTAGAGATCGTTTTTTTATCAAGTTGGAACTAATATGAAAATAAGTATATCCGAATAACTGAAGACATTTTAAAAAAACTCGTATACGATTTGTTTGGAACATTATAGTATTTCATTAAAACGATTGAATATATACTAAGAAGTACTTAATAATACACTACTATTTATGTTGAACGTGCTTATTATAAAATTCAAACTCATGTTTTTGGTAGTAAATTTGTGAGATGTCGCCGACGCTGCCAAGGATTGTCGTAAAGCAAATTGATGTCATATTCAAACTCATTCACTATTTGAGCGTAAAATAAGATTCATCTTTGGGCTTTGTATTTATCACCCGTGGAACTGAATAGGTGCTGCGCAATTCGCATAGGAGATTCCTTCTCGCTGCAGATCGTAAACCACGTCGGGCACTGCACCGCGTATACTTTGCCTCCAGCTCTGCGACACTTTAAGGTGATATTTTTAAAGCCAAATGGGAAATAGTTGTGATTAAATATTTATTGTCACACGTATAATGTGAAGATAAGGCCGTGTGGTGACGGCAAATTAAATTACAATTGTCACCACTTCTACTCTTCCCGCAGATTTATTTCAAAAATGCTTTGATTTAGCTGGAAAATAGACCTTTGGGTACATCAATTAATTCTACTGGTTAACCAAATACAGCTCTGCTTTGTTTGGGGAATCCTGATCATGCTCAGAAGCTGCATTCTCCTAATGCACATTTACGTTATTGCAATGTGTTTTTTGTTTATTGTATGTGACTAACCTACTTTGTGCAATAAATAAATTTATTATTTTTAATAAATAAAAATAAGTGGCTTAGTCACAAAACATTAAGAAGAGAACTGCTAGCAGCGTTCCCTCATAAATCTATCCATGAAATTATAAGGTATTGCTATTTCCAGCCCGCCCACCATGTATGAAAATTATGCCAAAACGGTTTACTAACGTGAAACAAGCCCTAACTTTACGCTGTGCACTGTCGCTAAGGTTAAGGGAAAATGGACGTCCATTATTTTTTCTGAAGTGTTGCGCATCAGTTCAGAGCCGACAATCCTGCTCTATCGTCTAAGATGTTCGGGCCATTAACCCACGGGGAAATCACTAGAATATCTAATATACCCCGTCGGATTTGATCAGGTTTGTAAGAACCTGAAAAGGTTTCAACTTTTCTTCGTATACACCCATATATAATATGTATCAGCAAAAGATGTTAATAAGTAAAGTGTACAATGTAAATACAATATAAGAGTATCTAATGAATATTGTGGATTTATTTTCAAACTTTAGTGCAAGAAAGAAGTACAAAGACGATGTTGTCGTGTGATATTCGATACAGTACCCCAGACAATAAGTTTACCTACTGTTGCTAAAAGTTTAAATAAGAATAAAATATTTCGAAGTCTTAAACCACAAGAGTGAATATTCAATCATTTAAAATTTCTATGATTTGCATACATACAACAATATTACAAACAAACTAAATATTTAATTTGCTCATGCTGTGAAGTTAACTATCTGTACGATGTATTAAGAATAGTTTCTCTACTTATGGGTTTGGGTTTCAACGAAGACTACCTTGGCACAAAAAAGTAACCAGGAGCCTAGAACTATATATAGTTTATAATAAAACTCAGTGTCGTATTGCAGGAGATATAAGAATCTACAACGGAGTTAGCCTAGATGAAGTTCATATCGCTAAGCAATATTAGTTTCATTTGAAGAGTAGCGATTTCAGTTGCCAAACGTTTCGCTCGGGATTGATACAGTTACGAGCTATTTATTTTGAGATCGAACAGCTTTAATGCATTTTAACATTAACTTTTTTGGAGCCTCCGTTTGGCTACGTATCACATCACAAGCCTTAAATTAAGAAGAAATTATGAAACTACAAAACCTTTCAATGAACTTTGATTTCCATTTTTTTCCTCCATTAAAATTGAAAGTCATTGGTTCCAGACTTTATTAGAATGGGATGTAAAACTTTACTCAGGTATTCGTAAAATAGAAGAAGCAGTGAACAAAGAGGTTTCCTATGTTTTATGGCACAACGTCACAAAGGGGTGATTTTAATATTCATTACTACGGTCATATATTCATATCAAATATAAATGCGAATAACTGAAAATTTCGATATTATAGTATAGGAATGTAATGGAACGCCTGGAAACACATCACCTTTTTATGATCATCATCTCGGATCATGTATTTATTTAGAAAAAAAATCACAACAATTAAGCTCTCTAAATATATAGTTACATCATTAAAGCAAATCAACGCAAAGTTAACTTCATTGTAAAAAAAAACTTTATTAGTGATGAGTATTTTTACATTTCATTCCATCTTATCCCATTCCATTATACCTTTTCTAATAAGAATTTGTAAGGTTGATCGAAATTGCAAGATTTCACTTTTACGTACGAATATTAGTATTCCACAATCCAATTCCATTGTTTAAACAATGAGATTGAACATCTAAAGTGCGCTGCAAAAATCCATTGCGAAAATGCGGGTGAAGATGGTTGTAATAGTGTCCGTTGAATAATATATATAATTTACTATGATGATTGGGATTATGTAATCCCAGTGCGCTGCAGTCTACATGTACGTTCGTGTAGCTGGCCGCTGTCACAACACACGTGCACCGCCGGGAAAACTGGACTTCGAAGGAAATTGCTGAAGATAATGCTTTGTTAAATTGTACAATCTGACACCGCAGTTATTGAGATATATTTTGCGGCAGCAGGATTTATGGGAAATTTATTCAGCTTTGGTAAAGATCTTTTTAGGATATTGTTAAAAACAAAATTACCTAGTACATATTGCATTTACCTCGTTAAAACTCATATGGTAAGCCCAATAATGAGTAACCTTTTTTTATAATGTTTAAACATAGTAGTCCTCTAAATGATAACGCCTATTAATGATACCAAAGGTTCTGACTTCGATCCTTTCGATTTCGATCGGTAATTTGTTTTGATTACTAGAAACAATTAAACAGATATTAACAAGAAATGGAGAGGGCTATGTTAGGTGTCTCCCTACACGATAAAATCCGTAACGATGATATCCGTAGGAGAACTAGGGTGACCGACATAGCCCAGAGGATTAGCAAGTTGAAGTGGCAGTGGGCAGGACATAGTGCGTAGAACCGATGGCCGATCGGGCGGAAAGGTTCTCGAGTGGCGTCCACGTAACGGAAAGCGAAGCGTAGGCCGATCCCCAACCAGATGGACGGATGATCTGGTTAAGGTGGCAGGTAGCAGATGGATGTCAACTGCAAGGAATCGGTCCGCGTGGAAATCATTAGGGGAGGCCTTCGTTCAGCAGTGGATATAATTGGGCTGTAATGATGATGATGAAACAAGAAAAAAATGTACCGACTTCGCCGGCAATAAGGAATCTATTTAGTTGATTTTTCCATTTGCGTTAAATTGCTGTTGTGTAAAATAAGGTCACGACGGCAGTTGAAAGGTTTATATACCTATTTTTTTACTAACATGATAGTATCCATATATTGCTTTATTTGAATTATTCGGTTTATTTTTTAAAATTTAAATACATAAACTATTATCTGCCGCTGTTAATTTTCTATGTATTAGTAATTTTAAACATGTTCAAAATTCGCTTATTTCGGAACGTAACATACGCGTGCCCAATACATGTGTAACGGTTGGACACATCTGCTACACGGCTTCGATAGCGATATGATTGTTATCGCGGCGGATCCAATGTACAACCGTAGACAGGTTTATAATTAAAAACTGTAACCAAAATGTTATGAAGGTATTGTAATCGATAGTTGTTTTCAAACCTATTTTAAAAAGTTAATTTTATATGTAACGCCAGCCTACGACGTGCTCCTGCAGTGTACAGCTCTTTCCACACAGCAAAGCCACACTGCAAATAGGGAGATCAGACGGTAACCCACAAAACGCAGACCCAAGGATTGGTGGGTGTTCATCACCACCACGTAACGTGTCCTCCGAAGTACAGAATAATCTTTCTTTTTTTAATGCAATATCAAAACCAAACTGACAAAAAATGCACAAACTGACGTCCACTATGCAGTCTTTTCGCAGGGATTCGAAAAGACGACTCCTGGATCACGCAGCGATCTCAAGTCAACGCTAAGACTAAGAAGGCAGTTTTATACATAAAGCGTAACTACTTTGAGGTACCCACGCTGACTACCTCAGATACACGGTCTCACCCAGGTAAAATGCAATGAAAAAGGCATGGGCATTTAAGATATGATTGTACGAATAATATTGTTTATATAAGAACTCATGTAAGTTTATTTGTAAATACCTAAACTTACATAGTTGGAAACAATAATCAACAGAATTGACACAGCTTGCATATTAATGTAATTTGGAAACTAAAAAAAGTAACGTTATCAATATTATTTAAAGCAATTTAGTAGTACTTATGTCTCTATGGTGATACAGGTATATGTATCTTAAATAAATTTGTTATACTAATGTATATAAATTGTATTCTTTATATATATATTATATAAATAAAAACGATTTGACTTATCGATGTTCGTTTTTATTGCATAAATATTCTTACATTAAGCATATATATTAACAAGAGATTAGGTAATAAAACTGATGGCCGAGGTTGCATAAAGATTCTTGAGTGGTGACCACCCTTGAAATTTGTAGCGTGGAACATCCACACGCAAGATGGACTTGTAATGTAATTTAAATCGTTGATAATCACTGAATGCTTCAAAACCAGATGGAGCGCATTGAAGGAAGCAGTAGCCGTTTCTAAAATTAACGATAGAATGAGTAGCCGTTTCTAAAATGAATGATAGAATGAATTTAAACGAAGTGAAATAAAAGAAAAGTTTCATATAAGGTGGTCAGTGGTGCATCCTGATATTCGCTTTCACGCACTGGGCAATGGCATAGGCTAACGCAGTGCCATAAATAGGGTGGACTGCGTGTGGTGCCCTAGCACAGAAGGCGCAAGAATTGCTAGACTAGACAAGAATATTTTTTTAAATTTGCTCTTAATTGCTCCTGATATCCTGAGCACATAACAATCTACATGCCAGTAACATCGAAAACGACTGTACAATTAGACAAAACATCACGCTCATTATCAACTCGACATCAAATAGATTATTGTAGTACATTTTTATGTCGTATTTTATTGTATTTTATAGACCTTGTTAATGAATTGCTTAATGTATCTAATACCTTAAATCTACTATAAATGCACCTTTTTAAAATGGCACATTCCAAGCAGCATTTGGTTATAATAAAGCTGATAATAGACAAAGAATAATACATTTAATGGAAAAATATAGTGATAAAGATATTTATTTTACAAACATGTGTATTGCTACCGTGCGTAACATATTGCTACCGAGTTTTTTGTAAATAATTTCCAAATGTTATGTGTACAGTAATGTACAGCAGGTACACTTACAATTTAAGACGAACAGTTCGCCGAATTGTCAAATAGACATGGCCTTCAAGGTTGAAGTTTCGATTGATTTATTAAAAGTACAACAATTTTTTTTTTTAATAAATAAATTGAACTGAACCATTTAAAAAATGTATAGTCAACCAATACAATTTTAAACTTTACACTATATATAAATTCAAGTTTCATATTAATGATGGGAGTTTAATATTAATACTAGTTGACGATAACGAAGGGGGCGTCCATAAATTACGTGAGGTGGTTTTTTCAATTTTCTGTTCCTTCCTCCCCTCTAGTGAGATGTCGTGAGATTTTTTTTATTCAACTCGCTTCCAACACGTCAGATTTTTCAAAATGTGGGTCTTTTATGTAAACGCGTTAGAATGTTATTGTAAAAAAAAAATCTTCGTGCTTTTATTTACGACAAGTTTAGATTAGTAATCAATATTACTGAGATGTATAAGTGTAATAAAAATTGAGCCATAGAATACTTAAATCGTTACAATTGGGATTAAAAAATATATATCTTCTTTAATTCAGTCAGTCAGTGATTCTCCATGGAGAGAGACTATTGGTACCAACATGTCCATATGATTTTCAGTAAAATCATATGCTCCTTCAACTAGGTTCTGATCTAGCCACTCTCACAAAGTAACTCATTAGCTTGTCTTGTGACAATCCGTGAGGGTCACACTATGCGGAACATACGAGCTTGCTTAGCTGATGCCATGTGGGCTGCTCGCCAGTGCTCTGCAGCTCTTGTGATATATGCAAACTAAACACCGCATGAACTGCAGCATCTTTTCTCTAAATCATATAATGATGGTTTGACAGTCAGTAGATGTATAACGTTGAAGTATGAATGAAATTATTTTCTATCAAATGAAATAATGAATGATCTTAATCGTAATACGCTTAAGATTAAATCTTAAGCATGTACAATCTGGATTAAATGGACCTATAATTTTTTTTACGTGATTTAAATTGCGTGATATTTGCAGAGATCCCCCTTCTCTCCAAATTAATATAACATGTGGAATTTTCAAAAATTAATTCATATCCAAAAACAATATGTACAGCTACTGAGCCTATAGGCCATCCGTCAATATCCGGTCCGTGGCGCCTTCCCCGCGAACCAGGCTATACGGATCTCAAGCCAAATCACAATAGCCGTCTCATGCAAGTCAATTACGTCTGTCTGCCGCCTGGTTAGTTATCTGAAGCCACTGATACAATATGAATTCGGTTGAGCAAGTTACAGTTCAGCCCAAACTGTTAAACACAATTATATTTCGGTGATATTGAATTAAAATTCAATTTTATTATCTCGTGCAAGTAACTTGATAGCCAAGTGGTAAGATACAAACATGTCGGACGATGTCTATATCAACTATTGTGTTACCGTTATCTATTTACATAAATTAGTTTGTAATATTCCGCTGCTGATAATTACGTAACTTATCTGCTAGCTACTATGATTTCTGAGTGGGTGGTTATCTTAAAATGTTCATTGGTGAATTAAGATATATATTCTGGTTGAACGTGGATCATCGACGTGTTTAAGAGATTAATGATTCCTATGAAGATAAACATTGATTTTATGATGGCCACTCGTTCTGGTAGTTGGATACTTGATTTATTCAATAATGATTTAGCTTTGTCAGATCACAGTAAATTCATTAAGCTTAAAGTATCCATTGATTTACTGGTTTTTAAATAAACACTAAGTCGTTGAATCACACCATGGCGATGGTGAAACACTTTTCACCAAATGGCCTTAATATAGTGCAACCTTGTGTTTTTTTTTTCAATTTAGTTAAGTAATTCAAAACCGAATCTTCCAATGGTTCAAAAAGTATATGGTTCCGTGATTCGAAGGCACGTTAAGTCTTAGCTGCAATACTTATCTCGTTTATAAATTTAAGTAGGTATTATGGTTTTCCTGGCATCGGTTCTTCGTATCGTATCGTACTATGATGCCATTATAATTTAATATAAATTCCTGGAATGTTACTATAAATCGGTTGAGCGGTGCGGTTACTGTATTAAGGGCATAGGAACCTAGTTACCTACCATTATTGAATAACTCATCAATGTAATGTAACTGTCAGATGTCAAATTGTAATAAGAGATGAAAGATTCATATGCATACCTTTAGATACCACAGGATTTAAAAGAAAATAAAGAAGTATTTGTTCTGTTTAATTATGCAATGTCTAGCGACCTTCTATAAAACATCTCACAAATCTAGTAACAGTGAGTGTTCCTAAAAACCATTACTGGTTCCATGGCTTTTTTTTTTCGAACTGACTACTACTCAATTCCAATCCGCACTGGGCCGCGTGGACGACTAAGGCCTAATCACCTATACGGGTAGGCTCGTGCCCCTCGGTGGGGACGTTTAATGAGCTGATGATGATGACTACTACTGTTGGCCGCAGATGGCCTTTACAGCTTCACCGGGCAAGTGGCGAGCGCAGATGGCTCTCAGCCTTAAAATTTACACAACGACCTAAGGGCGTCCCGAACGGGACTCGAACCTCGGCTTAGTGCGTTGCGGGGGGGGGCTTGGTAGCCTAACGTATGTTTGGGGGGAAAAGCGGCCGGCACATGCCGGTTACGCGAATAGGGACAGTGCGAACCTACAGGGACACGCGACGATGGCCCCGCCGGTGGGGGCGGAATCTCGGTTGTCGATTTGTGGAGTGTAATCTTAGTGTTTTAGCTATTTCGGCCGCCGATGCGGCGGCGACCGTGGTGGGATCGTCTAGCACGTCCCGTGGACGCCGACGTTTACGCGCGCGAGGTAAAATATTATTATTATTAGCTGCTGTTGTAGAATAATCAGCAGAGGAGACAATGAGCGGGTTTGAATGCGCTATTGCCGAGTCGAAGAAGCGTTTAGACGCCAACTTTAGGTACTGCGAAATCGTAGGCAGCCCTAAGTCTAAATGAAGGAGGTTCCATGGCATTTTTCACTATTAGTTGAACATCACATTTAGTCAAGATAGCACAGAATGAAGATTTGATAATCTTTTTATGGTTAACTAGAGTCATGAAAACATTGTGATTTCGATTCGATTTTAGTATTTTTTATTCAGAACCCCCATTGCACCTAGGGAATACTATCAATAAATCGATGTAATGTGCTTTACTTACTTATGCCTTTGGCATAAATGAAAAACCTTAGCTTAGTAAGATATGCATTAACATTTTGTAGTTGTCACTGTGTCCTATCAGGGTATATATATGTACGCCTACTAATAACATTTTCTTTAAGAAGGGATGATTACACGAGCGTTCAATATGGTTGACAATGAGTTGCACAAATGACTTGTTATTCTTTGGACCTTATGGTAGGGGTTTTGGTAATCGATTACATCCAAAATAAAAAGCTTCTTTGTTTATACGATATCAAAAAATATCCCACGCGCACTTATGCGCAATAAAAGGACTCCGGTCTTTTGTTGAAACACTTTGGCTTAAAGTTAATTTCCATCATCTTAGTTAAAATTAATGATTATTAGCATATTTAGCGCGTATTTATACACAATTTTAAGTTCATTCCCTTCCAAAATCCTCATCAATATCTATCGCACTTAATGCGTAGCTAAATAGATTATTCATAAGTACCTGTGGTTCATTTGTTTGTTGAAATAAAATAGATTTAGGCATAGATGCAAGTTAGTGTTCAGAAATATCGACCAGCATGACGGGTAATATCGAAGAGCATGTTACGTACTCGTTCAACAATGAACAAGCGAAATCCTTTATCCTATGTAAAATAAGGCTAGCAGAGCGCGCGGCCCGCCCGTTGAAATTAACGAACCTCCCTTCATCTTTGGAAGGGCTAGAACCATATTTTAATATCTAAATTGTTATGGTATTTTAAATGGAATGCTTATAAAACGCAAGGTTCGTGCATCATTATATTTATGTACTTTATTATGACTTTGTTATGTATATCAAACATGTATATTTTTTATGAGAAAAAAAACAGGTTTCAAGTATATTAGAGTTTACCCATGTATGTAACTATCTTATAAACATCAGTATCATGAAATTGAAATAAAACGGAAGTTGCCAACCTCGGTTTGCATGGCTGCGGCAAAACGTAATGACAAACATTAAATACAAAATATAAGCCATTAGATACAGTTTTTAATCGAAATATTTCGAAACAAATTTACTACCATATTGGTTTTCTCTACTACTGAGGTTGTCATCCTCTACCAAGAGATAGGTCTTTCACGATTACTAGAGATACTGCATAGGTATTTAACAATACATTATATGTTATTTGCAATGACAACCCAATATGCAAACATCGAAAAAGTTTAACTTTCCAGTTGTACCTAGGTTAATGTTAATACTTATTTTAGTGTCGAGACCCTTGGTCCGTGGGGTCCTAGTGCTTTGCGGCTTTTCAAAGAGATTTCCAAAAGGTTAGTCGACGTCACAGGTGACCGAAGATCTGGCAGCTACCTTGGACAAAGAATCAGTCTGGTAATCTAAAGGGGTAACGCTGCCAGTATTTTCGGAACTTTGCCGAAAGGGACTTCATTTAATTATATTTTTTAGTGTTAATTATTTATTTTTAAGTGTTTAGGGTGTAATATTTTTTAGTTACCGAATAATGTAATGTAGTAAATAAACTGTCCATCCTTTTAGTACTTTTATCCATACTAATATTATAAATGTGAAAGTATCTCTGTCTGTCTGTTTGTTTGTTACGCTTTCACGCCAAAACGGCTGAACGGATTTTATTGAAACTTGGTATGTTGATAGTAGGTAACCTAGAATAGGTTTAAGGCTACTTTTTGTCCCGATTTCACCCCCCGCTCCCATCAAATGGGGGTTGGAAGTTTGAATGGAACATTCCGCTATTTTCGTAGTACGACGCTGAAATTTGGTATGCGGACTATATGTCAGAAACGAATAAATATGGCATATTTTTTTTTCAAAAATCCACGCCCAAACCCTTCAAATAGGGGAGGAAGTATCATATCCAGTTTTCCGCAGTTTTTAAGGTAGATTTTATTGAAACTTGGTATGTTGATAGAAGGAAACCTAGAATACGTTTTAGGCTACTTTTTGTCCCGTTTGCACCCCCCACTTCCCTAAAATGGGGGTTGGAAGTGTGTAGAAAACATTCCGCAATTTTTGTAGTACGACGTTGAAATTTGGTATGCGGACTATTTGTCAGAAACGACAAATTGGCATTTTTTTTTTCCAAAATCCACCCCAAAACCCTTCAAATAGGGGAGGAAGTATCATATCCAGTATTCCGCAGTTTTTAAGGTAGATTTTATTGAAACTTGGTATGTTGATATATATATATGTGTGTATTTTTTTTCGGAAATGGACGCCAAAACCTTTAAAGTTAGGGGAAGGGGAATCCTACTTAGGATTACATATATATATTTGTTCATAAATTTTACCCAAAAACCTTTATACTGATATAATATATAAATATATATGTAATTAGTGATGTATATATATGTTTTTTTTTTGGAAATAGACCCCAAAACCTTTAAAGGTGTGGGGAGAAGCCTATGTATAGTTATATATACATATATCCACAAAATTGACCCCATAACATTTTAAATTGGGGGGGGGGGGAGAGGGGATCCGTTTTGGAAATAGACTCCAAACCTCTTAAACTTGTGCGGGGATTCCTATGTATAGTGATATATATTATACATATTTTTCTTTATAAGTTTAAACAGTTTACAAGTAGAAAGCTAAAATAAGTATGATGGCTATTTGTCATGAACAATAAATCTTGCATATTGAAGTTTTTGCAAACGGCTTTTATAGCCATAATAAAAAAAAGAAGAAGCAGTGTTGCAGTGTTGAAATTATTCTGTTTTCGTTACCAAGTGGATGGCTCCACTTTCCTGGCAACGAAAACAGAATAATTTTGNAATAATGAATGATCTTAATAGTAATACGCTTAAGATTAAATCTTAAGCATGTACAATCTGGATTAAATGGACCTATATATTTTTTTTACGTGATTCAAATTGCGTGATATTTGCAGCGATCCCCCTTCTCTCCAAATTAATATAACATGTGGAATTTTCAAAAATTAATTCATATCCAAAAACAATATGTACAGCTACTGAGCCTATAGGCCATCCGTCAATCTGTGTTCCGTCAATATCCGGTCCGTGGCGCCTTCCCCGCGAACCAGGCTATACGGATCTCAAGCCAAATCACAATAGCCGTCTCATGCAAGTCAATTACGTCTGTCTGCCGCCTGGTTAGTTATCTGAAGCCACTGATACAATATGAATTCGGTTGAGCAAGTTACAGTTCAGCCCAAACTGTTAAACACAATTATATTTCGGTGATATTGAATTAAAATTCAATTTTATTATCTCGTGCAAGTAACTTGATAGCCAAGTGGTAAGATACAAACATGTCGGACGATGTCTATATCAACTATTGTGTTACCGTTATCTATTTACATAAATTAGTTTGTAATATTCCGCTGCTGATAATTACGTAACTTATCTGCTAGCTACTATGATTTCTGAGTGGGTGGTTATCTTAAAGTGTTCATTGGTGAATTAAGATATATATTCTGGTTGAACGTGGATCATCGACGCGTTTAAGAGTTAATGATTTATGAAGATAAACATTGATTTTATGATGGCCACTCGTTCTGGTAGTTGGATACTTGATTTATTCAATAATGATTTAGCTTTGTCAGATCACAGTAAATTCATTAAGCTTAAAGTATCCATTGATTTACTGGTTTTTAAATAAACACTAAGTCGTTGAATCACACCATGGCGATGGTGAAACACTTTTCACCAAATGGCCTTAATATAGTGCAACCTTGTGTGTTTTTTTTTCAATTTAGTTAAGTAATTCAAAACCGAATCTTCCAATGGTTCAAAAAGTATATGGTTCCGTGATTCGAAGGCACGTTAAGTCTTAGCTGCAATACTTATCTCGTTTATAAATTTAAGTAGGTATTATGGTTTTCCTGGCATCGGTTCTTCGTATCGTATCGTACTATGATGCCATTATAATTTAATATAAATTCCTGGAATGTTACTATAAATCGGTTGAGCGGTGCGGTTACTGTATTAAGGGCATAGGAACCTAGTTACCTACCATTATTGAATAACTCATCAATGTAATGAAAGAAAGAAATAAAAGAAAATAAAGAAGTATTTGTTCTGTTTAATTATGCAATGTCTAGCGACCTTCTATAAAACATCTCACAAATCTAGTAACAGTGAGTGTTCCTAAAAACCATTACTGGTTCCATGGCTTTTTTTTTTTCGAACTGACTACTACTGTTGGCCGCAGATGGCCTTTACAGCTTCACCGGGCAAATGGCGAGCGCAGATGGCTCTCAGCCTTAAAATTTACACAACGAGCCTAAGGGCGTCTCCGAACGGGACTCGAACCTCGGCTTAGGGCGTTGCGGGGGGGGGGGGGGAGGCTTGGTAGCCTAACATATGTTTGGGGAGAAAAGCGGCCCGGCACATGCCGGTTACGCGAATAGGGACAGTGCGAACCTACAGGGACACGCGACGATGGCCCCCGCCGGTCGGGGCGGAATCTCGGTTGTCGATTTGTGGAGTGTAATCTTAGTGTTTTAGCTATTTCGACGCCGACGTTTACGCGCGCGAGGTAAAATATTATTATTATTAGCTGCTGTTGTAGAATAATCAGCAGAGGATACAATGAGCGGGTTTGAATGCGCTATTGCCGAGTCGAAGAAGCGTTTAGACGCCAACTTTAGGTACTGCGAAATCGTAGGCAGCCCTAAGTCTAAATGAAGGAGGTTCCATGGCATTCAAATTCACTATTAGTTGAACATCAATGTTAGTGCCAAGAATAGCACAGAATGAAGATTTGATAATCTTTTTATGGTTAACTAGAGTCATGAAAACATTGTGATTTCGATTCGATTTTAGTATTTTTTATTCAGAACCCCCATTGCACCTAGGGAATACTATCAATAAATCGATGTAATGTGCTTTACTTACTTATGCCTTTGGCATAAATGAAAAACCTTAGCTTAGTAAGATATGCATTAACATTTTGTAGTTGTCACTGTGTCCTATCAGGGTATATATATGTACGCCTACTAATAACATTTTCTTTAAGAAGGGATGATTACACGAGCGTTCAATATGGTTGACAATGAGTTGCACAAATGACTTGTTATTCTTTGGACCTTATGGTAGGGGTTTTGGTAATCGATTACATCCAAAATAAAAAGCTTCTTTGTTTATACGATATCAAAAAATATCCCACGCGCACTTATGCGCAATAAAAGGACTCCGGTCTTTTGTTGAAACACTTTGGCTTAAAGTTAATTTCCATCATCTTAGTTAAAATTAATGATTATTAGCATATTTAGCGCGTATTTACACACAATTCTAAGTTCATTCCCTTCCAAAATCCTCATCAATATCTATCGCACTTAATGCGTAGCTAAATAGATTATTCATAAGTACCTGTGGTTCATTTGTTTGTTGAAATAAAATAGATTTAGGCATAGATGCAAGTTAGTGTTCAGAAATATCGACCAGCATGACGGGTAATATCGAAGAGCATGTTACGTACTCGTTCAACAATGAACAAGCGAAATCCTTTATCCTATGTAAAATAAGGCTAGCTGAGCGCGCGGCCCGCCCGTTGAAATTAACGAACCTCCCTTCGTCTTTGGAAGGGCTAGAACCATATTTTAATATCTAAATTGTTATGGTATTTTAAATGGAATGCTTATAAAACGCAAGGTTCGTGCATCATTATATTTATGTACTTTATTATGAATTTGTTATGTATATCAAACATGTATATTTTTTATTAGAAAAAAAACAGGTTTCAAGTATATTAGAGTTTACCCATGTATGTAACTATCTAATAAACATCCAGTATCATGAAATTGAAATAAAACGGAAGTTGCCAACCTCGGTTTGCATGGCTGCGGCAAAACGTAATGACAAACATTAAATACAAAATATAAGCCATTAGATACAGTTTTTCATCGAAATATTTCGAAACAAATTTACTACCATATTGGTTTTCTCTACTACTGAGGTTGTCATCCTCTACCAAGAGATAGGTCTTTCACGATTACTAGAGATACTGCATAGGTATTTAACAATACATTATATGTTATTTGCAATGACAACCCAATATGCAAACATCGAAAAAGTTTAACTTTCCAGTTGTACCTAGGTTAATGTTAATACTTATTTTAGTGTCGAGACCCTTGGTCCGTGGGGTCCTAGTGCTTTGCGGCTTTTCAAAGAGATTTCCAAAAGGTTAGTCGACGTCACAGGTGACCGAAGATCTGGCAGCTACTTGGACAAAGAATCAGTCTGGTAATCTAAAGGGGTAACGCTGCCAGTATTTTCGGAACTTTGCCGAAAGGGACTTCATTTAATTATATTTTTTAGTGTTAATTTATTTTTAAGTGTTTAGGGTGTAATATTTTTAGTTACCGAATAATGTAATGTAGTAAATAAACTGTCCATCCTTTTAGTACTTTTATCCATACTAATATTATAAATGTGAAAGTATCTCTGTCTGTCTGTTTGTTTGTTACGCTTTCACGCCAAAACGGCTGAACGGATTTTATTGAAACTTGGTATGTTGATAGTAGGTAACCTAGAATAGGTTTAAGGCTACTTTTTGTCCCGATTTCACCCCCGCTCATCAAATGGGGGTTGGAAGTTTGAATGGAACATTCCGCTATTTTGTAGTACGACGCTGAAATTTGGTATGCGGACTATATGTCAGAAACGAATAAATATGGCATATTTTTTTTTCAAAAATCCACGCCCAAACCCTTCAAATAGGGGAGGAAGTATCATATCCAGTTTTCCGCAGTTTTTAAGGTAGATTTTATTGAAACTTGGTATGTTGATAGAAGGAAACCTAGAATACGTTTTAGGCTACTTTTTGTCCCGTTTGCACCCCCCACTTCCCTAAAATGGGGGTTGGAAGTGTGTAGAAAACATTCCGCAATTTTTGTAGTACGACGTTGAAATTTGGTATGCGGACTATTTGTCAGAAACGACAAATTGGCATTTTTTTTTTCCAAAATCCACCCCAAAACCCTTCAAATAGGGGAGGAAGTATCATATCCAGTATTCCGCAGTTTTTAAGGTAGATTTTATTGAAACTTGGTATGTTGATATATATATATGTGTGTATTTTTTTTCGGAAATGGACGCCAAAACCTTTAAAGTTAGGGGAAGGGGAATCCTACTTAGGATTATATATATATATTTGTTCATAAATTTTACCCAAAAACCTTTATACTGATATAATATATAAATATATATGTAATTAGTGATGTATATATATGTTTTTTTTTTGGAAATAGACCCCAAAACCTTTAAAGGTGTGGGGAGAAGCCTATGTATAGTTATATATACATATATCCACAAAATTGACCCCATAACATTTTAAATTGGGGGGGGGGGGAGAGGGGATCCGTTTTGGAAATAGACTCCAAACCTCTTAAACTTGTGCGGGGATTCCTATGTATAGTGATATATATGTATACATATTTTTTCTTTATAAGTTTAAACAGTTTACAAGGTAGAAAGCTAAAAATAAGTATGATGGCTATTTGTCATGAACAATAAATCTTGCATATTGAAGTTTTTGCAAACCGGCTTTTATAGCCATAAATAAAAAAAAGAAGAAGCAGTGTTGCAGTGTTGAAATTATTCTGTTTTCGTTACCAAGTGGATGGCTCCACTTTCCTGGTAACGAAAACAGAATAATTTTGTCATCCCGAATTTAACGCGGGCGAAGCCGCGGGCAAAAGCTAGTTTCAATATAATTTGAAGAGTTTAACTTGTGAGGCATTTTAAAAAACAAATATCATCATCATCATTATTTCAGTCACATAATGTCCACTGCTGAACATAGGCCTCACCTAATAACTTCTACGTCGACCTGTCGGAAGCTATCTGCATCCAGTGGCTACCCGCAACCTTTCTTAGGTCATCTGACCATTTTGTGGGCGGCCGTCCCACGCTGCGCTTGCCGGTACGTGGTCTCCATTCGAGAACCTTCCAGCCCCAATGGCCGCGGTTCTTTGGATTATGTGCCCTGCCCATTGCCTTTTTCAGCTTGGTAATGCGAGTGACTATGTGACCTTAGTTCTTCTACGGGTCTCCTCATTTCTAATTCGATCTCGTAGAGAAACCCCAAGCATAGCCCTCTCCATCGCTCGTTGCGTGAGCCTATTGAAGAGGACCTCAACGTAAGAGACCACGTCTCAGCAACATAGGTCATCACTGGTAATACGCACTGGTCAAAAACTTTTTTCTTTAGACATTGAGGAATTTTAGACGTGAAAACACTTTGTTACTTCCCGAACGCTGCCCAGCCGAGTTGGATTCGTCGATTGACCTCTTTCTCGTTGGACCTTCCTAATTCGACTGTTTGCCCTAAAAAACAATAATCAAACAAAACCAACTTACTTAAAAAGTTATTTAAAAATTAAATACGCTAAAATCTAGTTAAGTTTTTATTCAGATAAATATATTAAGTATCGATTTATCTGCAGTTGTTATCAAAAGAGGATTATTTTTAGTTTGTTTTACTTCGACAAATGTGTATAACTAGATTTTTAGTTAGTGTAACTTTTCATTAAACAGATCTTTAAAATGTGTTTATTGAAAGTCCCGAGATATCACGAGAATTCTAAAATCCGGCCGCAATCGTGAGAAAAGTCGAAAAAATCCTGAAATTAAGCATATCTCTGCACTTCTTGGCGGGAAAGTGAAGTGTAATGTTAACATTACATTTTTTAACATTTGTCAGTTTTGTTTTATTACTGTGTATTTTTTCTAACCTATAGTAACCAATGTACTTTTAATGCAAAATTAAAAGTTGGCGAGCCTTTTCATTAGTGTGAATATATTATATAATTTAAATTTATTGCGCTCACGTCTCGACGCGCGACGCTAACTGACAATATCAAGCACTCAAGCAGTGTTGCCACCTTAGTTTTAGAAATGGGGCTTTTTGAGAAGTTAAAAAGGCCAAGATAAAAAATTGCTGTCATTCATGTTATGAAGCCGGTTTTTAGAGCGTCAAAAGTACTTATTAGCATGTCGAAAGCTTCATACATTGGTAATACAGTGAAAAAAGATTACCGTTTTCGGGCCAAATCGTTAAAAAAGGAGTTTACCTATACTAAAAAGTGGTAGATCTAGCCCCAAAAGGACTAAGGTGGCAACACTGATATCAAGTGAGGCCACTTCAACGCATTCATTTTCGCGTTTATCTCTTTGATGTACCAACAGTTGAGTTATTTCCAAACGGCGTTGTTAATGCCGTAGAAAATTAGCGCGTTTATGTGGTGACCAACATCATCAACAACGCGATAATTGATGGCATTTCCCGTTAGTGTGGCCCTAGGGTGAGACATTTTCAGCGTAAATTTCTCTTTTTTTTATTATACATGTTGACTGTTGAGGCAGCCGTGAAAAATTATAATTTAAAATTATAAACCCTTTGTTTACTTAAAAAATTTGAGACGTAAAATAAACTATATCTCTTAGTAACCCAATTTTTTTATTTTTTATTATTATTAGAGGCCCTTAAACGGCGCAAATATGAAAGTATTGGAGATACTTACATATTTGAACCGTTTGGGGTCGAAACATTAGGCTCTTGGGGACCAAGTGCCCATAAACTTTATCGTGATTTGGCTAAGCGTTAGGCAGAGTCATCTCACGATACGAAGATTGGTCTTTATCTCGGACAGCGAATTAGCCTCGCAATTCAGCGTGGCAACGTGACCAGCCTCTTGGGCACCTTTCCACATGATGGCGACCTCAATCAGTATTTTATTTATAGGGAGTATTCCCTATGAATAAAATATCTTTTTGTATTTATTTATGTTTCTAGGCTTTTTGTAAATATATTTGAATTAGTTATATTTTAATTTTAACAGATGTAAATATTTACTTATTTAGCATACTATTATATTTTATTATTAACTACTATGATTTTATTATAGCATATGGGGACGCTAATGCCAAGAATGCCTTATTGCAGTAGTATTAGTATGTGTCTCTTTAATTTTTTCATGTTCGTAAGTTGTCCTTGTTAGGGACAGCGCAGTTGCTCGATTCCTCTGAGAAATATCCTACCATTAGTGTAGTATGTTGCGCTTTGCGGAGTAACGTGAACGCTTACTCCCTGCAGTAGGATCAAAGAAAAAAGTTGATGAATTGTCATCAACTTTTTCCTTTAATCCATTTATTGAAATGGAGCCCGAAACTTTAAAAACGAAATCATCGCCTTATAAATCTGCTCCAGGTTGCTACCAACCGCATAAAGGCTTACGGATCCTACGCTCGCCATCAAAATCAGTTTATACCCTTTAATAAATATTTAAGGCAGTTCAAGGGTGTTCAATATTATTTTACAGCAAACTTCAAGTTCTCTACCACTTTGAAAGTGCATTCAGAAGCGAACCATAGTTGATTTCAAACAGCTGAAATTAGGCCAATTTTCATCTGGAATATAATATCAACGAGTTAGTATTATGTGTTGAGAACGCGCCAAGTGTAGTTTTATTATTACGAAAAGCACACTCTACCGTTTATTTTTCAAATGTTACAATGATAACAATTGGTTACATGACCGATAACAGCATGCCTCCTACTCAATGTTAGTATCTTTGTATTATTTATAGTCGACCTAAGCATCTAGTGATAACTCGTTTACACTATTATTTTGAATTACTTTCAAGTCATTTTAATCAATTGCGCATTTGCTACCTTTGAACGAATCCTGCAGTTATTGTCCATGTCTCGGCTGTGTTTGTTGGTTCGGGAAGAATGCATTACTCATCTTAAAACATTGCGAAATCATTACTTCAAGATCCGACATAACTCACTATAAAAAGCTATAAATAGTACTACTGCTACGGGTAGTATTGCTTAGTAGTTGGCAAATAAGTGATGAATGGCACTAGGACTTTCGCGGCCGTTGAACTCCACAAACCATCTAAAACATGAAATAATTTTGTTGAAGAATTCCAAGTATATGAGTAGCTTAGGCTATATCTGGGGGCATGGTAGTGCCCCCGACAAGACGAGCCAAGAGAAGCTTAATAAAATAAACCCTAAATAGACTGCCTAGTAACCTGTGTTAGTAACTTACAAAAATAACTAAAGTCCCACCAAAAATATTTCATGTAAAATGTTGCCAAGACGACCACACAAGTTTTGCGCTGTAAAAAAGATTTCATATAATAAATAAATATCCACTGACATTCACACAGCGCCATCTAGTCTAACTAAAGAACGGATACACATACTTATATACATTTTTTTTTTGTAAATACATACATATTATACATATAAGACACCCAGACCATTACAAACAGACATGCTCATGCACACAAATGTTTGTACTGCCCGGGGATCGAACCAGGAACCCTTGGTGTTGCAGTCGACCTCTCAACCGCGACACCAAATGGGTCGTCATTAGAATTCGTTAAAGTACGGGTCGGTAGAGTTAGGCCGTGTAGATTCAGAAGCATGGCTCTACATGACATCTGATATCTCTTTACAGCGCAAACCTTATGTGGTCGTATTGGCAACATTTAACATGAAATGTTTTTGGTGGGATAAAATATAAAGATAGATAGACTTGACTCGTGGATGGCTAGAAGATAGGAATAAGCCAATTTAGACGGCCTTTAATTTTGCCACTCTAGGAAAATGCCTTGCTTGTTAGGTCGGACCCTGAATGGCACATTACGAAGTGAGTGTTAAATTTGAACTTCGGTGGATGCATAAACAAATTAAGGTAAAATAAAGATGTATAAATTGTGTAAAAAAAGAGACAGAGACACTGTCTTCCCAGTTTATTCGACTTGTGGATATACAAAAACAGACTTGGTTTCTGATGACAAAAACCAGGTGGGCCAAGGTGCTAGAACGAAATATATGTCATTAATAAATTTTCGTTATCAGTGTTATTAATAACTACGCCAATATTATAAATTACGATCCCAAAATAAACGCAAGCCAATGTTAAATGTATGTAGTGTATTCGAATGTTTGGACGAGCATCAATTTACAGGTAATTTTATACTGATTAGTTTCAATTATTTTCCACCAAATTTATGGCATAAAAATTTTAATTTGAAAGCATGTAGGTACATTGATAGAAAATAAGAATTCCATATTAATGTGATAAAGAAAAGATAATTTAGAATCACTCTAAATATAATTGACGTTAGACACATGCCTGGTCGCTGCTCTTCCGATAAAAAGACCAAATAAAATTTTACGAATTAAACTTAAAGCAATCAATATAAATCAATATCTCGCTATGATTTTACTATAGATTTTTATATCAAAAACGTAAGGGCAAACTTGCTTTATATACCAACAGTGTGGTTCAAAATAGCTAAGGGGCTCCGTCAACACACAGTGCTCTGATATGATAATGGGTTTATGTACCTCGTAATGTATTTTAAAGCATGAGTAATTTGATTTTAATGCTGAAAGAGATCGTTTCAGACTAAGTGTGTGTATTTAAGCATTTACAAAACGCTACTTTACATTGTTTGGCAGCATTATATTGAAATATTTTACACTTTATTAGCGGTACTGGAATGATCACTACATTTATGTACTCGAAAAATTGTTTTTAAGAACGCTTTGATTACGGAGACCTTTGTTTTCCCTAAATTTTTGGACACCAAAAGGTGTGAATAACAAGCCGAAACTTTTGTTCGGTTAATGATAAATTCTTCTAAAACGTGACGATTAAACACGACGAAATTCTGTCACAAATTGAAACCTCAATTTTCTTTTTTGTTATCATTAAAAGGGTATCTAAAACACTGTTTGTTGACAGTTTAATACACAGTAACAATCAAACTAAAAAAAAAAAGATAAAGAAAAAAATTAAAATCTTCTAACTTAATTTACTAAAATTGCATTAGTTATTTTATTTGGTTCAAGTTCCTGCATAACCGTCATATGAATATATAAATGATGGTTTAACAAATTTTAATATTCAATTAGTATTGCACCCATAGAAATCTCCTCGTGTTGATTTTATATAATAGCTACTGCTGCTGGAGACCGCAAGGAATTATCTGTTATTCGACAAGATCACATGAATGCCTAGCTTCTTAAAAATGTTTGCCTGGTCGTTAAGACTTTCTTTACGCTACAATTAAATATACTAGTGGAGACAATTTAAGCTTTTATACGAAGTTTTTATGTTGGATGACTGCCTTGTATAATGTGTTGCTGTAAAGGATCATTTTATACTCAAAGTTTTTATGTGAAATTATATCTTGTTCAGGAGTATGGATTGATCTTAAGATCTTGGTTTTGAATCCTATCAAGTACTCAAGGAATAATTAAAGTCAGTTCGAGTCTTTTTCAAGTTTGAATATATTATTGCGAGGTGAATTGTCAGAAATGTCAGTTATTACGGTTAATAAAATCACGCCCGCGAAGATGTGCACTGGGCCCGCGTGCACGTCTAAGGCCTATACACCCGGGTACGGGTAGGCTCCTGTCCCTAATTGGGGATGTTTAATGAGTTGATGATGATGATAATTGACAACGAGGTCTATAACGTTAAGAAAGTGACATTTACATACACACACGCTAACGCATGCACACATTCATACAAATATACCAAGGGTTTGTACTGTTTCATCTACCAAACAAGTTTATAAATAACAGCATACTCAAAGAAATAAGAAGCCTGACCTATTTGGAAATTAAGAAGGCTTTGTCTCTGTTGCCTGTTCGAATATAACTACGTATAGTCCGTTGTTCTTATAATATGAGAGGTTGAAATGTATTGAGCCTATCACAGTGCACTTGTGGGTACCGTTACATCCCTCTCGAGGTGTCCTCCGCTTGATTTAGAACACAGATAGCTCCGGAGGAATTGTACTTAGTACGTACATAGTACGTTGTATATGCGTTATACAATTAAACTTTGATCGAATAACATGACACCTACAAACCACAATGGTATCATGGTTACATGCTCTGTAAAATATATCTTGATATATGCTAAATGCCCGAGTACGAAGAAGGGTGTAATTTTTTTAGCTTTTAGTAGTGAATAGCTGGCTGTGTAAAGTTAGCATTACCGTATATACCGTGTTTAAGGCTATTTGCTTTACCCCAATTTAATCTTTTTCTTACACCGTAACAGTTTGTTTTTGTTAAAGCTATGTTACGAGTAACATGATATGGTGACCTTAAATCTTTAGCTCACGCGTTAGCAAGTGCACTATGTTACGGAGACCGTAGTGCAATACAATTGCTTCAAAAAAAAAGGAGCACAAAGAAAAAAAAGTTCAGTTCAGTTGCCAACAGGTCCAGACACCAGCATTCGTTAAAAAAAAATTACAATATTTGGTTAGACATTTTTTTAAGGGTTCCGTTTTTTGCCACTTGCCACGGAAGTTAGTAGTCGCTGTAGGCATAATAATGTTCTGTGCTGTAAACTGGCGTCATTGTCATGAGATGAACTCGTAATTTCGTTCAATTACTAAAATGAATAACATATAAATAAAAATCAAATAATTAAATAGTCGGTTCTAATTGTTGTCACTTTGTAACATGTCATATAAATATCAGCCACATTTCTCCATTTATTTACAAATGAGATCATTAATGAGTAGCATGATTTATAAAAACACATTACAATGGTCAACAAAGCGATAGTGTTCACAAGATTGTGTTATGAGTTCAGTGCTACGCTACAACACTAATATACTAACATTGTGTAAATGCGCATCGGATATCTTTTCACAGGGCGAACCTTATGGTTTGCCCTGTGAAAAAGATATCCGATCTCATGTAGAGCTTCTGGATCTACAGAGCTTATCTGTACCGACCCTGAATACAACAAATTCTCCATTTTCAGTAAATAGGTATTCCTTCGCCTGGTGGTGATACGACTATATGGTTTCTAATCATCAGTAAGTAGCGAACCAGCTAAGCCATACATATTTACTGATATCAAGAATTTGTTGAAGTTAGAGTCCGTAGCGTCAGGTCGTTTAGATTCAGAAGATTGGATCCACATGGAATCTGATGTTTGTTTCACTGGGCAGATCTCATGTAGTCATCTTGGCAACATTTCACATGAAATGTTTTGGTGGGATTTCTGTTCTTTTAGGTAACATACCAATTTCAGCTTTCTAGCACTTTGATAGTAGCCAAACATTTTGATGATCATCAGTGTGTCAGTGACGAAATCGGCGTATTTTAGATACCAACAAAGTTAAAAGTATTAGAGCTATTCAATTGAATGTTTTTCTTTGTATGTTTAAGAAGTATTGATGTCATCATTTCCCGACAATATTATCTATCTGGTATATCGGAAACCAACTCTATATCTATCTATCTATTCAACCTATCGTAGTCCACTGCTGGACATAGGCCTCCTCCATTTTGCGCCAGATATCCCGGTCCTCCGCTTTTCTCATCCAGCCTCCACCAGCGACCTTTCGCAAGTCGTCGGTCCATCGGGCCGGAGGGCGTCCTACGCTACGCTTGCCGAGAACTCCAGAACTCGTCTGCTCCAACGGCCATCGGTTATGCGACAGACGTGACCAGCCCACTGCCACTTCAACTTGCTGATCCGGCGGGCTATGTCGGTAACTTTAGTTCTCTTACGGATTAAATTATTTCTGATCTTATCCCTAAGAGAGACCCCGAGAATAGCTCGCTCCATTGCGCGTTGAGTGACTTTGAACTTGTGAACCAATCCCGCAGTCAGTGTCCATGTCTCAGCTGCGTATGTTAGTACAGGTAGGATGCATTGCTCAAGATTTTTGACTTTAAGCATTGCGGAATCGTCGACGTGAAGACCTGACGTAACTTGCCCGAATGCCAACCCAGCCAAACTGAACCTAGTAGGATACTAGCTTCCCTCTCGAAATTGTGCCGGCCAAGTTGGATTGTTTGGCCCAAGTAAACGTATTCTTGCACAATTTCGAGAAGGACGCCATCGACGCATATCGGTTGTGGCATGACATGGTCTTCGTCATCAACTCGTCGAGAGGATTCATTCAGGTTGTTCAGCATCTCAGCAAGCTCTTCCGATGACTCTGCAACGATGACAATATCGTCAGCAAAACGCAGATGAGAAATATACTCTTCATTGACGTTGACGCCTCGTTCAGACCAGTCCAGCGTCTTGAAGACAGCCAATGCGTTTGTGAACAGTTTCGGGGATATAACATCCTATCCCTATCTCACACCACGACGCAATTGGATGGGTCTTGTCCGCTGATCTTGGATCTGAACGGTCATCGCCGCTGCGTTGGAGAGACATTTCATCACCTCGATATATCGCCAGTCGATACGAACTCTATGTGAGTTCAAAAATACGACAAAACACTTCGAGAAAAGGTAGATAGTGCCACCCCTGCGCTTCGCTTGGTCTTGGCATTATTTGCAATGCATATTACTTACTTAATTATTTTTCTTAAAGAAACTTTAAATCATGCAAGTGAACTGGTTGTTTACTTAATAATATAAAAAAAACTTTTTTTTAAAGTTATCATAGTAAATTTATCTTCTATCAGAAACAATCACTAAAGGTTCAATAGAGCAAGCAACGTTATTTGCCTTTTACAAATTTATATTCGTATATACCAACAAGTATTCTTACTTTCTGAATACGCTTCAATGCAAACATATCCTTTTGAAATAGCACAAAAGCTCATTAATTTTCCGGGATTGGCATTTCTTCATTCAGAACAATGGTTGACGTTGCTAAAAGAGATGGTTCCCTGGTTCGTGGAAATATCAACCGATTTATTTGGTGCAAGTGGTTTACGCTTATATATCTACTATAACTTTTTGATGAGTGGTATGCTAGTTACTAAGTTACAAGTAAATATAGTAAATAAATACTATGGTATATACCTACTAATGTAATTATTTTTTAAGCAACAAATCCAATAATCTTTATATTCATGAGACCAATATTCTTTTATATATGGATATTTTAATAATATTATTTTTCGTGACTGAAAGTGATTCTTTTACCTTGGAAAATTAACTTACGTAGGTTTAATAATAAGATGATTCGGACTTATTAGTTATTACATATTATAAGGATTTTCGCCAAAAAATATTTTAGTTGCAATAAAGTACACATGTAACTTAGTAATAGATGGCGCTGTGTGAATGCTAGTATATATATATTCTTACAAATTTATTCATATGTATTTATATACAGTTGTATTTTATATATGTAAATACGGGCAAAAACTGTGTAGTGAATCAAATCTTGTATTTAAAAAGGGTCGTTTTTCTTCTATACCTGCTCCCTAGAGAGACTAACCACTCTACGTTTACTGCTCTTTTGTCGTCTTCTGCTCGTGATTATTTGCTACCTAAACCCAAGCCTTGAAAAAGTTTGTCTGAAATGACGCGGAATTCCCAAACTCGTATTCTTATCTAAATAATGTAATTTGAGAGTTATGAAAAAGTTACGGCATGAATAAAATCGACTTATAATATCCAAAGTTGAGAGCAGGGTTACCTGTAAGGGGAAGTTTACAGGGTAAACATTAATATTTATGTATTGTATGTAGAAACATCAAAAAGCTACAAATTCACGCTGACTGAATTTTAATTAAAACAAGATGTAAATACATTTTAAAAGTTAAAGGAAGGAAGCTTATTTTTATTAACATATTTTTTTACCTACGACCTTCAGAGAATAAATGAAGTGCAATACGTATTCTCGTTTGTTCTTTCACCGTCGACCTCTGATAATGGTCTCCCCAGCTTATCTTAATTTTATTATGCCTTACATTATAATTATAACACTTCTAAGTTCAAGTGCTCATATAAATATTTCAAATGCTACACAAATAATAATTTGAAATGTATCTTAATACATATTTTAAGTATTCGAAGAAAGGTTGATATTTCGGACCACAAAATTAATAAGCCTGTCATCATCATCATCAGCTCATTAAACGTCGCCACCGAGGGGCACGCGCCTACCCGTATAGGGTGATTAGGCCTTATTAGTCCACGCGGGCCCAGTGGCGGTTGGAGGACTTCACACACAACCTTTGAATCTCTTCGCAGGCGTGCATGAAGATTTCGTCACAATGTTTTCCATCACCGTAAGAGCGTCGGAGAACGTACATATATTTTTGAAATTTCGAAAACACATTGGTACGTATCGGGGTTTGAACCTCAGCCCTCTCGGTAAGAAGGCGACAGTCCACACCATTGAGCCACTGACGAGCCTGTCATCACCCCATTTGAAATCAAAGGTAAATACTTCAAATAAATCGAATTATCATATCAACAAAATAATATGTTGCTTAGGTAGAAATCTAGTACTCTAGTTCTAAATTTCAGTTGTCTAGGAAAAACCACAGCTGTCATAATTCTCAGCTTAATTTATTCAAGGAAGTGTATACATAAAATAGACAAAACCATATGGCGTTTCTACGAAAATGTAGCATGAGTGAACCAGTCAGAGCTTCTTTGCTTTATTTACCTGGTAAGAATGCTATCAAATGGTATCTTTTAACAATGTTCTTTTATTTATCGTTTAAAGTTTAAATTCAACAAGAGCATTTGTTATGCCAGAACCGTATGCCAGGGTTTCTTTGTCAAAGATGTGTGCTATGTATATGTGGGAAACACAAATTATATATCAAATATAGCTGTTTTTCTTCAAGGGAGAAGCTACACACTCTTAGATGGATTCCATGAGGTTGAACAACTCAACACACAACAGATCAACATTTTAGTATTTCCTCCATCATAATACCATTAAAAGAGCACAAGAAGCTAGTTGAGGTCGTCATACATTTTAATGGTGTATATATACTTCCCACAAATTCGCAAAAAGTTCTTCATTTTTTAATGTAGAATGCAAAACTTTAACGAGACAATTTAACCTCCGGACTGCGGTTCTGTTATCATTATTACCTTCGTAAATAGATAGCAGACGGCCCACTTACCCCTTGCATTTCGCCCTTAGATCTTGAAAAAGTGGTCAACTTTCGGATTGATTAAAACTCTTTGAGCAATTGTGTTTTACCCGTACTAAATACGCCACTAAATAAACTGCAGGATTGGTTTCCAAGGTGCTCGTGGTCTCTCTTAAGAATAAAATTAAAAATAAAGTCATTCGTCTATGAGATAATGTAGCTCGCTGGATCAGCAATTTTAAGTGGCAGTGGGTAGATCTCGGATGTCGCAGAACCGATGACCGTTGGCACAGACAAGTTGAAGTGATAAGGTCAACGTAGGATGCCGTCCTGCTTCGACAATTTGCAAAATGCTCCTGATGGAGGTTGGACGGGAAAGCGGAGAACCAGGATATCTGGAACACAATTGAAANTTTGTTATCATTAAAAGGGTATCTAAAACACTGTTTGTTGACAGTTTAATACACAGTAACAATCAAACTAAAAAAAAAAGATAAAGAAAAAAATTAAAATCTTCTAACTTAATTTACTAAAATTGCATTAGTTATTTTATTTGGTTCAAGTTCCTGCATAACCGTCATATGAATATATAAATGATGGTTTAACAAATTTAATATTCAATTAGTATTGCACTCATAGAAATCTCCTCGTGTTAATTTTATATAATAGCTACTGATGCTGGAGACCGCAAGGAATTATCTGTTATACGACAGGATCACATGAATGCCTAGCGTCTTAAAAATCTTTGCCTGGTCGTTAAGACTTACTTTACGCTACAATAAAATATACTAGTGGAGACAATTTAAGCTTTTATACGAAGTTTTTATGTTGGATGACTGCCTTGTATAATGTGTTGCTGTAAAGGATCATTTTATACTCAAAGTTTTTATGTGAAATTATATCTTGTTCAGGAGTATGGATTGATCTTAAGATCTTGGTTTTGAATCCTATCAAGTACTCAAGGAATAATTAAAGTCTGTTCAAGTCTTTTTCAAGTTTGAATATATTATTGCGGGGTGTATTGTCAGAAATGACAGTTAATACGGTTAATAAAATCACGCCCGCGAAGATGTGCACTGGGCCCGCGTGCACGTCTAAGGCCTATACACCCGGGTACGGGTAGGCTCCTGTCCCTAATTGGGGATGTTTAATGAGCTGATGATGATGATAATTGACAACGAGGTCTATACGTTAAGAAAGTGACATTTACATACACACATGCTAACGCATGCACACATTCATACAAATATACCAAGGGTTTGTACTGTTTCATCTACCAAACAAGTTTATAAATAACAGCATACTCAAAGAAATAAGAAGCCTGACCTATTTGGAAATTAAGAAGGCTTTGTCTCTGTTGCCTGTTCGAATATAACTACGTATAGTCCGTTGTTCTTATAATATGAGAGGTTGAAATGTATTGAGCCTATCACAGTGCACTTGTGGGTACCGTTACATCCCTCTCGAGGTGTCCTCCGCTTGATTTAGAACACAGATAGCTCCGGAGGAATTGTACTTAGTACGTACATAGTACGTTGTATATGCGTTATACAATTAAACTTTGATCGAATAACATGACACCTACAAACCACAATGGTATCATGGTTACATGCTCTGTAAAATATATCTTGATATATGCTAGATGCCCGAGTACGAAGAAGGGTGTAATTTTTTTTAGCTTTTAGTAGTGAATAGCTGGCTGTGTAAAGTTAGCATTACCGTATATACCGTGTTTAAGGCTATTTGCTTTACCCCAATTTAATCTTTTTCTTACACCGTAACAGTTTGTTTTTGTTAAAGCTATGTTACGAGTAACATGGTATGGTGACCTAAAATCTTTAGCTCACGCGTTAGCAAGTGCACTATGTTACGGAGACCGTAGTGCAATACAATTGCTTCAAAAAAAAAGGAGCACAAAGAAAAAAAAGTTCAGTTCAGTTGCCAACAGGTCCAGACACCAGCATTCGTTAAAAAAAATTACAATATTTGGTTAGACATTTTTTTAAGGGTTCCGTTTTTTGCCACTTGCCACGGAAGTTAGTAGTCGCTGTAGGCATAATAATGTTCTGTGCTGTAGACTGGCGTCATTGTCATGAGATGAACTCGTAATTTCGTTCAATTTCTAAAATGAATAACATATAAATAAAAATCAAATAATTAAATAGTCGGTTCTAATTGTTGTCACTTTGTAACATGTCATATAAATATCAGCCACATTTCTCCATTTATTTACAAATGAGATCATTAATGAGTAGCATGATTTATAAAAACACATTACAATGGTCAACAAAGCGATAGTGTTCACAAGATTGTGTTATGAGTTCAGTGCTACGCTACAACACTAATATACTAACATTGTGTAAATGCGCATCGGATATCTTTTTCACAGGGCGAACCTTATGGTTTGCCCTGTGAAAAAGATATCCGATCTCATGTAGAGCTTCTGGATCTACAGAGCTTATCTGTACCGACCCTGAATACAACAAATTCTCCATTTTCAGTAAATAGGTATTCCTTCGCCTGGTGGTGATACGACTATATGGTTTCTAATCATCAGTAAGTAGCGAACCAGCTAAGCCATACATATTTACTGATATAAAGAATTTGTTGAAGTTAGAGTCCGTAGCGTCAGGTCGTTTAGATTCAGAAGATTGGATCCACATGGAATCTGATGTTTGTTTCACTGGGCAGATCTCATGTAGTCATCTTGGCAACATTTCACATGAAATGTTTTGGTGGGATTTCTGTTCTTTTAGGTAACATACCAATTTCAGCTTTCTAGCACTTTGATAGTAGCCAAACATTTTGATGATCATCAGTGTGTCAGTGACGAAATCGGCGTATTTTAGATACCAACAAAGTTAAAAGTATTAGAGCTATTCAATTGAATGTTTTTCTTTGTATGTTTAAGAAGTATTGATGTCATCATTTCCCGACAATATTATCTATCTGGTATATCGGAAACCAACTCTATATCTATCTATCTATTCAACCTATCGTAGTCCACTGCTGGACATAGGCCTCCTCCATTTTGCGCCAGATATCCCGGTCCTCCGCTTTTCTCATCCAGCCTCCACCAGCGACCTTTCGCAAGTCGTCGGTCCATCGGGCCGGAGGGCGTCCTACGCTACGCTTGCCGAGAACTCCAGAACTCGTCTGCTCCAACGGCCATCGGTTATGCGACAGACGTGACCAGCCCACTGCCACTTCAACTTGCTGATCCGGCGGGCTATGTCGGTAACTTTAGTTCTCTTACGGATTAAATTATTTCTGATCTTATCCCTAAGAGAGACCCCGAGAATAGCTCGCTCCATTGCGCGTTGAGTGACTTTGAACTTGTGAACCAATCCCGCAGTCAGTGTCCATGTCTCAGCTGCGTATGTTAGCACAGGTAGGATGCATTGCTCAAGATTTTTGACTTTAAGCATTGCGGAATCGTCGACGTGAAGACCTGACGTAACTTGCCGAATGCCAACCCAGCCAAACTGAACCTAGTAGGATACTAGCTTCCCTCTCGAAATTGTGCCGGCCAAGTTGGATTGTTTGGCCCAAGTAAACGTATTCTTGCACAATTTCGAGAAGGACGCCATCGACGCATATCGGTTGTGGCATGACATGGTCTTCGTCATCAACTCGTCGAGAGGATTCATTCAGGTTGTTCAGCATCTCAGCAAGCTCTTCCGATGACTCTGCAACGATGACAATATCGTCAGCAAAACGCAGATGAGAAATATACTCTTCATTGACGTTGACGCCTCGTTCAGACCAGTCCAGCGTCTTGAAGACAGCCAATGCGTTTGTGAACAGTTTCGGGGATATAACATCCTATCCCTATCTCACACCACGACGCAATTGGATGGGTCTTGTCCGCTGATCTTGGATCTGAACGGTCATCGCCGCTGCGTTGGAGAGACATTTCATCACCTCGATATATCGCCAGTCGATACGAACTCTATGTGAGTTCAAAAATACGACAAAACACTTCGAGAAAAGGTAGATAGTGCCACCCCTGCGCTTCGCTTGGTCTTGGCATTATTTGCAATGCATATTACTTACTTAATTATTTTTCTTAAAGAAACTTTAAATCATGCAAGTGAACTGGTTGTTTACTTAATAATATAAAAAAAACTTTTTTTTAAAAGTTATCATAGTAAATTTATTCTATCAGAAACAATCACTAAAGGTTCAATAGAGCAAGCAACGTTATTTGCCTTTTACAAATTTATATTCGTATATACCAACAAGTATTCTTACTTTCTGAATACGCTTCAATGCAAACATATCCTTTTGAAATAGCACAAAAGCTCATTAATTTTCCGGGATTGGCATTTCTTCATTCAGAACAATGGTTGACGTTGCTAAAAGAGATGGTTCCCTGGTTCGTGGAAATATCAACCGATTTATTTGGTGCAAGTGGTTTACGCTTATATATCTACTATAACTTTTTGATGAGTGGTATGCTAGTTACTAAGTTACAAGTAAATATAGTAAATAAATACTATGGTATATACCTACTAATGTAATTATTTTTTAAGCAACAAATCCAATAATCTTTATATTCATGAGACCAATATTCTTTTATATATGGATATTTTAATAATATTATTTTTCGTGACTGAAAGTGATTCTTTTACCTTGGAAAATTAACTTACGTTGGTTTAATAATAAGATGATTCGGACTTATTAGTTATTACATATTATAAGGATTTTCGCCAAAAAATATTTTAGTTGCAATAAAGTACACATGTAACTTAGTAATAGATGGCGCTGTGTGAATGCTAGTGTATATATATTCTTACAAATTTATTCATATGTATTTATATACAGTTGTATTTTATATATGTAAATACGGGCAAAAACTGTGTAGTGAATCAAATCTTGTATTTAAAAAGGGTCGTTTTTCTTCTATACCTGCTCCCTAGAGAGACTAACCACTCTACGTTTACTGCTCTTTTGTCGTCTTCTGCTCGTGATTATTTGCTACCTAAACCCAAGCCTTGAAAAAGTTTGTCTGAAATGACGCGGAATTCCCAAACTCGTATTCTTATCTAAATAATGTAATTTGAGAGTTATGAAAAAGTTACGGCATGAATAAAATCGACTTATAATATCCAAAGTTGAGAGCAGGGTTACCTGTAACGGGAAGTTTACAGGGTAAACATTAATATTTATGTATTGTATGTAGAAACATCAAAAAGCTACAAATTCACGCTGACTGAATTTTAATTAAAACAAGATGTAAATACATTTTAAAAGTTAAAGGAAGGAAGCTTATTTTTATTAACATATTTTTTTACCTACGACCTTCAGAGAATAAATGAAGTGCAATACGTATTCTCGTTTGTTCTTTCACCGTCGACCTCTGATAATGGTCTCCCCAGCTTATCTTAATTTTATTATGCCTTACATTATAATTATAACACTTCTAAGTTCAAGTGCTCATATAAATATTTCAAATGCTACACAAATAATAATTTGAAATGTATCTTAATACATATTTTAAGTATTCGAAGAAAGGTTGATATTTCGGACCACAAAATTAATAAGCCTGTCATCATCATCATCAGCTCATTAAACGTCGCCACCGAGGGGCACGCGCCTACCCGTATAGGGTGATTAGGCCTTATTAGTCCACGCGGGCCCAGTGGCGGTTGGAGGACTTCACACACAACCTTTGAATCTCTTCGCAGGCGTGCATGAAGATTTCGTCACAATGTTTTCCATCACCGTAAGAGCGTCGGAGAACGTACATATATTTTTGAAATTTCGAAAACACATTGGTACGTATCGGGGTTTGAACCTCAGCCCTCTCGGTAAGAAGGCGACAGTCCACACCATTGAGCCACTGACGAGCCTGTCATCACCCCATTTGAAATCAAAGGTAAATACTTCAAATAAATCGAATTATCATATCAACAAATAATATGTGTTGCTTAGGTAGAAATCTAGTACTCTAGTTCTAAATTTCAGTTGTCTCTAAAGGTAAACCACAGCTGTTCATAATTCTCAGCTCTAATTATTCAAGGAAGTGACGATATACATTAAATAGACAAAACCATATGGGTTTTTTACGAAAATGAGCATAGTGAACAGTCAGAGCTTCTTTGCTTTTACCTGGTAAGAATGCTATCAAATGGTATTCTTTTAACAATGTTCTTTATTTATCGTTTAAAGTTTAAATTCAACAGAGCATTTGTTATGCCAGAACCGTATGCCAGGGTTTCTTTGTCAAGATGTGTGCTATGTATATGTGGGAAACACAAATTATATATCAAATATAGCTGTTTTTCTTCAAGGGAGAAGCTACACACTCTTAGATGGATTCCATGAGGTTGAACAACTCAACACACAACAGGTCAACATTTTAGTATTCCTCCATCATTACCAAGAACAAGAAGCTAGTTGAGGTCGTCATACATTTACATGGTGTATATATACTTCCCACAAATTCGCAAAAAGTTCTTCATTTTTTAATGTAGAATGCAAAACTTTAACGAGACAATTTAACCTCCGGACTGCGGTTCTGTTATCATTATTACCTTCGTAAATAGATAGCAGACGGCCCACTTACCCCTTGCATTTCGCCCTTAGATCATGAAAAAGTGGTCAACTTTCGGATTGATTAAAACTCTTTGAGCAATTGTGTTTTACCCGTACTAAATACGCCACTAAATAAACTGCAGGATTGGTTTCCAAGGTGCTCGTGGTCTCTCTTAAGAATAAAATTAAAAATAAAGTCATTCGTCTATGAGATAATGTAGCTCGCTGGATCAGCAATTTTAAGTGGCAATGGGTAGATCTCGTATGTCGCAGAACCGATGACCGTTGGCACAGACAAGTTGAAGTGATAAGGTCAACGTAGGATGCCGTCCTGCTTCGACAATTTGCAAAATGCTCCTGATGGAGGTTGGACGGGAAAGCGGAGAACCAGGATATCTGGAACACAATTGAAAAAAAAATTCTCCAGCAGTGGATTGCAAAAGGTCGAAGATAGACATAGAATACTACAGTATCTAATGATACGGTACGTTTATCATTATTAATATTGACGGGATCAGTGACCCTGCTATATGGAAAAGCATTTGTGTAACTAACATTATTTTGTGTTTGTTCGGTGTCTGGGTGTTTTGCAGACGGTCTCATTAATCGCTATTATATTTGTACATATATAACATTTTGATTTATAAACTACAAGCTGCACCCATCGTCTATTATCTTTTATTTATTTATTTATCTAAGCGTGACTGAATGGTGTTTGGGTACTGTGATTGTAACAATATTTAGTTAATATAATCATAAATTATGCTACTAGTAAGTTGTAGCTAGTGTTCTAAGAGTTGTCTCCAAGTTAAGTCACGTCAAGTCTTGTTTATTAAAACTAATGATTAATTAATTTAAAAAACGCTATTTACTTAGTTATTAGTTTATATTTCATAATAAACTACAAAATCCCGCTTTAGTCTTTCTACTTACGGTCGTTCCCCATTTGCTTTACAAAATTTACAGTTAAACTACTTTGAAGTTTAAGGTACCTAGGTAAGTTAACCTTTCCATAAATTAACTTGAAGTACTAAAATGTTTATATCTAAACGTATACACAAGCATACAGTTTTATGAACTCGTAACTGTTACCGAACAATACTAATGGTCTCCTTAGTATCATTTATTGAGAAGCACAACAACGTACAACTTCAATGTAAAACTTTGTATACATTTTTGATCTCGCTCTTTTTGTTACAATATGTTAAAGAAATATGAAGCACTAAAGCTTCAAATCTATTATTAAAGTCATACTGCGGGACCTGTACATTATAATTTTCATGAGTCTTCAACATCCCACTGCAGGGAGCGGAACTTCCCACACAGCAGCATAGCCATTAGGAAACGAGGTCGTTAATCAATAATTGCAACACATGAATGATAACTGAATAAATAAATAAATAAAAATAATTAAATATCCACTGACACACACACAATGCCATCAAGCCCTTAACTAAGCATTAGCATTATAGTGGTTCTAAACAACGGATAAACATATGTACTTTTTACACCCAAATGATTGTACTGCCTGGGGATCGCACCCGGAAACCAGGGTGTAGTAGCCGACATCTCAAACATTATACCAAATGGGTCGTCTGCTTTCTTTGCGATCAAATAAAGAATCTCCCCGCGGGATTTCAACTCACGATCTGATTTAAAGCCAACGCTCGGACTACTAGACCCCGGAGCCAGTTACCGATACAACAGTAAATATTTTTAAATCAATTCTGGTATAACATACAAAAATTGTATGGTACGTAGACTAAATTTGAAATCTGGAGTAAGCGATGTGTGAAAAAATATCTGAGGATAAATAAACTAATATCATTTTTGTTTGTAATTAAAATAAATTAAATTTCAAGAATCCCACGGTACCCTTAAGACCAATTTTAATCAAATTACATTAAAGATAAATTATTGTTTTATTTGATGAAAGTGCTTATTATTAATATCATAATGTAATAAATTTTGATGACTCCATATTATGTAATTAATTGAATAAGATTATTTGGTTTTTAAGTTAATTTGCCTATGGCGAATCATACCTGTTCTTATTATTATTTACCAAACCTGTATTATTCATATTTATAAATGATTAAATAAGTTGAAATTGAAACAATAATAAACAAAATTAAACAGGATTTTAATCAAAACCGTCCTGGGTACGAGTTGGTTACACGTTTTGGTGAATTGTAGGTAGTTTACCTCTTTTAATGGAGACCTGAAAAATGTTCACGCAAAAGACACATGATAAAAACAGCTGCTTGTGCGCATAAATCAATAAAGAGTTTTTGAAATATCACTGAACACTTGCTTTATATAACATTTCTAAAACTTAAATATCTATACAGTAGTATTATAAATAAAAATCTATTGTTAAATATAATAAGGTCAATAATTAAAAATAAACAAAATAAATTTTGGATATAATATTTGTCATCGTGTTATAAAGATCACGAGTCCACAAAATTGAAATGTTTAGCTAATACCTAAAATGATGACTACCAAGCATATTGAAACACAAAATTAATATTTCGATGTTACTATTTATGATCATCATCCAAAATAACATAAGTTGCCATTTAGGTATTTATTTATACTTTGTACTTGTTTTTTAGGTAAAATATATTATTAAAATTAGAAAACACATTTTGGTGAATGTGTTTTATCTTTTTATAATCATACCTTAGATAGAGATAACATATTTTTAATTGTATTATAAAATCAAATTATACTCGTTTATTCAGTAAAAAAAGTATTTATCACTGGTATAGCATACGGACAGAATTTTAGTTACCATGTTTGCAAGTACATTGCTCCGAGTTGATAACTCTATTAATATCTATCTGGTGTCTCGAAATGTATTCCGTGAGCCAATCGCCGTCCGCGAACGATTGCCCAATGTGTAACTTTTAATATACTGGACAAAATTACCGGCTGTAAAATTATTCATGATAATAATAAAAATCAGATAAAAGTAAAGTAATAATATAAAATACGGATAAGTTAAGTTTTGGTTAGTTACAATCACAATAATTATGTACCAAGGTTTTTAATTCATTTAAAACAAAATAAGTAACGCAGAAATTAGGTGAAATAAATAATTAGGGCTAAAATTGACCACTTTTAAGGTGTTAAATGTTCAGACTATAAATCTGCTTAACACGCTTAGTTTTCCATATAAATAGTTGAATTTTAGACTACTTAATGACTTTTAATATTTAAACATTATTGTTATTCTAGTACCCAATTATTAAATAGGTTATTTTATTAATCATTGTCTAAATAATCACACATCACCATTGATAAGCCAGAGATACCTGTCAATACATATTTGCTCATATTAAGTATTTATTTATGTTAATTTATTCTAAGAAAGAGCTCAAAGCAAGCGTTCCACGTTATTTGATGTCAGTTTTCATCTGACCGTTGAGTTAGAGAGTAGTTGAGGTTGATATAAATTTTCTTGTTCAATACACTGTAACGGTGATAGTAGTTCTTTTTTGTCTGTGCTGTATGTAAGTTAGAGCACAGTGTTAGCATCGGCGTGTACGCGATACGCGCGAGTTCGCGATAGTGCGTGCGCGGGTTTATGTTGATGCTCGTGTGAGGAACGCGCACATACTACATAATATTATAACATTGTTTTTCGATTAGTCAATTTTAACAATTCAAAAGTCATACACATCTGGAAGTTGACATAAATTACATCGAAACTAAGTGAGTATTCATAAATATAACAGTAATCTCCTGTGTCTGCAAAATGTTTTTCGGATATTTAAAAATAATACGTGAGTTATATTGAAACCCGTTTACATATAATCCAAAAAATGATTGACCATTTCATATGCTTGTTAATTCATGGTCAATATACTTTGAACACGTGTGGACCTCACCTTCAGCGCCCACTTAATAAACAACACAAATAAAAATTTCTGTTCGACCTTGGCAATGAATACAAACTTCTATCTAAAATGAAGTTAAACAAAAATAACATTTAAAAGCAGATCGATGACTCGTGTATGTATTTAAAAATATTTCCACCGTCTAGCTCGCGTCCAGAGCAGATATATTTTTCCTAGAGAATGTAATAGAAGTTTAATGATGGTATTATCAATGTTAATTGATTTAGCCGTACCTTTAGATTTAAAGTAATGTTTGAACGTTGATATTATTTTAAAAATCTATACTAGGCCATTTAATTCAGTAACATACAATTTATTAAATTCATTTAAACATAGGCGAATCTTAATTTTGTAGTAACTTGTTGCTATACAATTTATCAAACCTTAACGTTTTATTGTATAGCAACAAGCTATCGATCCTGTATATACTAAACGTGTTTGTGTGCGCTAGTGAAACGTGTCAGCCATAAATCCCCTCCCAATTTGAGATGGTAACTGTGTTTAATATAAAGCAGACAGCGTGTAGTGCCTGCAGCAGCCACCTATAGTCACTATAACTCATTTCGACACCCTTCGAGCTCAGGTGGATGTCGAGGAGCTTAAAATATTGTTGTCACCGAAAACGATATTTCTTCAGCAGCAAAAATGTCTCAACCGCTTTTATACAACGAGCGCCGAGTTTTTCGTGTAATGATTTATGTTTAATTAGAGTGCCCTTCACATTTTTATATCATTCGAGAATAATTCAAGAACTTCTCGACAAGGAGGAGCCTGTTGGAACTTCTAAACGAATTTAAGACTCCCTCGAGCGAATGTTACTTATACTCGTATGTTGAAACCGTTTAGTCGAGTAGATACATATTATTAATGTTGAAATGTAAACTGCATGATATTATTTTAATTATAAACGATAAGAAACTACAGTGACATCAGTATAATTGACCTCCCTTTCATCTCAAAGTCGTACCTACTGATAGGTGCGACGACAATGATTTATCATTAGATATTTTTTACCTACTATACAATAATGATCGTTTATTACTAAATATACAGAAATAGCTTATTAAAAACATAAGAGAGATAGCTGCCTGTATACGAGTATGAACGCGCGTAAACATGTGTAAACTTAAAAATATTCTCATTTCATTTAAGTAATCCCTTATAGAAAAAGTTGGCACAAATTTAAATTTATAGTATTTTCGCACAGATTTGGTAAAAAATTTGGTAAGACATAAAGTAACGAGTCATCAAAAATTTAAGATTATTTCTTTGGTAGGAATTATAATTATACATTCATATATTTCTCAATGTAGTCATAAATTAATTATTATTACGGTTAAGTCCCCGACTTAACAGAACCCTTGCAAAGGGTTTAAACCACAACCATGTAGACTATCATTGTTTTCCGGATATTAACCCTCTACATGCGTTAGTTTAGCAATTGTAATCTGTTACCTTGTTTTATCTAATTATTATTAAACATGCAGCGAATATCAAATGGATAAAATAATGAAATTGGATACACCCGAATCTTTATCAATAATTATTTATATTGCTGTGTTGAAATAATAAATGAACAAAATTTAGTTATCTATTCTGATCATAAGTTATAGTTTTTAACCCCCGACGCAAAAAGAGTGGTGTTATAAGTTTGACGTGTTTGTGTGTCTGTGTGTGAGTCTGTGTGTCTGTCTGTGGCACCATAACTCCCGAACGAGTGGACCGATTTTGATTTAGTTTTTTTTGTTTGAAAGGTCATTTAATCGAGCGTGTTCTTAGCTATGTTTTATTAAAATCGGTTCAGCCGTTTATAAGATATAGGGGATGAAAGTGGGAATGAAAAACCGATTGTTTGCAAATATGCCCGAACGGGGTATCAAATGAAAGGAAATGATTCGTACATTACAATAGTAAGTAAGTAGAAACAGGGGTGTTATAAGTTTGGCGTGTCTGTCTATACACTAAAATCTAACTTAACCTAACCTACCTATAAAAAGTATGAAATAAAAATTAAATTAAAAATTTTAAAAACCCCCGACACAAGAACTTAAGTAATTTCCCTTTAAAAAGTAAAAAATAATAAAAGAAACTTAATGTTAAAGTACCTAAGAATCTATTAATAATTCTAAAAAAACCTCGCGTTAGGGGACCGCTCTTAAACTAACAATTGAAATACAAATAGTCTAATTAAGTAACAGAGATGAACATAAAAACAAAATTAAGAGAATAATTCAAAAACTTTCATGAAATTACTACAAAAAGTTTTGGGTAAAAGCCTAAAGAGGTAACCATCTTATGAAAAACATCGTAGATAAGAAAGAAATAATTAGGAGCGGTCCCCCAACGCGAGGTTTTTTTTTTGAATTATTAATAGATTCTTAGGTACTTTAACATTAAGTTTATTTTATTATTTTTTACTTTTTAAAGAGAAATTACTTAAGTTCTTGTGTCGGGGGTTTTTAAATTTTAAATTTAATTTTTATAATAATGTCACATAAACCCTGTAGGAGGCTTATTCATCAGAGGGATGTATATAATGATAAACATAAAGGTCAACGTATGACATTTTTTCGCAACTTCTCTTCACCTAAGTTAATAGACTTTATTTCAGTCGGTCATTCATAACAAATTTGCGCCATTTTAATTATTCATATACCACCTCTCATTTTAACTACTCATGTTTCGCCGTCTATCCGTAATGAGTATTGAATTGAAATTAGGTGTTATGTTTGTAGAGATATTTGCTTGTTGGCTGAATAATCCGTAATTGATAAATTAAAATATCTTATTATCTCTAGATTATAAATGTAAAAATTTAGATGTATAGCAAAAGATACCGGCTATTTCGAAACTTGACATGTAATGAATATGTCACCGCAAAAGAATATATATCCCCTAAAAGTGTTCCTCGCAGCGTTAACAGGTATAAAAGGGAACGCCAAAATAATTAATAGTTTGTACGATCCATTGTCAATAGCCATCCCCCGCCTTCCGTTCCATTTCCGAAGCCTAATGATACCTATTGATCGTATTATGCCTTCAGAAGAAACAAGGGTATATCTCAATATTTCACAGGCAATAAATGATCATGAAATATTTGTATTGAATCCATTTTTATCGTGTTTGCTTGCACTTTAACAGTATTTAATAAGCCTTAGTATACCGCGTTGAAGGCAAACGGCCTTGGACCAGCAACGGTTTAGCGTGCCTCCTAACACATCATCTTTTAACTAGGTTAGATCGGTATAGGTATGAATTTAACTTTTTACTCCACGTGCAATATAGTCTTAAGTGGTTACTGTGTGTAAGCTTAAATTGAATAAAATTAGTATTTTGACTTTGACTCTTGGTCTTCGAGTTCAGAGCTTTGCAGCTCAAAAATTCGAAGATAGTTCACAGGTGAAAGACTGAAGTTACTATTATTCTAATCTGAAATAATGTATCTATTGACCAAGCACACGCTTTAGTGTCCACTGCAATTGTGATTTTGTTCAACTACAGGCTGCTTTTTAACGGTAAAGTCAGTTTGTGGCTGAACATAAATAGAATGCTCATATAATACATATTGTTTGCACGGAACATTAGGACGTTGAATTACCTACTCCGCAGACGTTAAATAAATTATACATTCACACATAGTTAACGGTATTATAAGCGTTAAGTTTGACTAAACCTGATATTCGGGCCCATCTCTAAGAATTAACAAACAGCGTCTCCTTAAAATATCATACTGTCGGATATCTTGCGGTTAAACCGTTCATTTTCGTTTTTTGCTTGCAATAAAATGATTATTTGTTAATTTTTATTCTTCTATGATTTGTGACGTAGCATGGGGCCAATAAGCGGCGCGGGAGCGGGTTCGGGCGCGCAACCGCCGCGTGTCGTGGTCTTGGACGGAGGATTCTCGACGCAGCTCTCGTGCCATGTAGGTCATGTTATCGACGGGGACCCACTATGGAGCGCACGTTTCCTACATACAAACCCTAACGAAGTGCTCAACACCCATCTTGACTTTTTAAGAGGTAAATATAGATAATGCTTTATACGAAAGTAACGTTTGGTAGTGACTTTCTTGGTGCATTGTACATTATACTTATTGTTAATGGATTCACGTTGGTGACGCTGGTACAAGTTTACCCAGAAAATGCCTTTCCACTTTGGCCTTAAAGACGCCACGGTTGTAACTCTCCGATAATACTGACGTAGGAAGTGCATTTTAACCCCTTGCGGTTGCATGTACCCTCACGAAATTCTGAATACCTGTTTTAACTGGCTAAAAGGTGTGTAGTAAAAAAGATAAATATGAGATGTCTTAAGTATGTGACCCGCCCGAGTCACATCGCATTACCGTCCGTGATACGGGTCTCGTACGCACTTCTTGCCACGCAATTTTACAAGTGTGCAATAACACATCATATTATTATGGCTATTAAAGCAGAGTAGCCAATTATTTAATTTTGTTGTATTTAGTTACCACGGGTTTCAGTACAACAATAATGGGGCTTGTTATTCAACAGATAATTCTTTGTAAAATATCAAACAAGATTGATGTTCTTACAGGTTAATGTTTCACTCAGAAGCCTATGTGGATATGAGACCTATTAATAATATTTTCCTATAAAAGTCAGCTTCAATGGGTTGATAATATATAGTGTGGAACCAGTTAAGGCGCTTAATTTAAGGTTAATTATCATTTTCAAAGTTTTAAAAGCCATGCAATTGTAAACTTCCTATTACAATCTGCTCGTTTGAAGTGAACACTTGTGTAGCGATTTTTTTTCAGAGTACTTGCATATCTAAACTTTTGTAAAACATGATAACTTTTACGTTGAAGTTAATTAAGTAGATCAACTGATTTGGTTTATAATAAGCATATATCTGCTCAACCGGATATATTTTATCATGTATTACCTATCTTCTGCTGTTATCTTTTATGTTTCTATTTCGAAACATTGCTCCTGTTGTCATGTCAATAATAACTTATATAATTCTAATATTATATGAAAACCCTGAGTGTAAATAAATTTTAAGCACAAAACGAGTTTATAGAGTTTTGTACTGGTGATAATTACCCACATATCAAATCAAATAGTATAATAATTTACCCGGATCCAAACACAGCAAGAACTTAATGTACTAACTACTAATACGGTGTAGCTAACTAAATTAACTATTATTCGAATATATACCTTCTGGGTGTTTCAAGTTCGTAACTTTCATGTAACTACTAAATATATTGACTTTAAGGTAAAGCGTATATAATATGAAGGTACCAAAATAGTTGAAATATAAATAAATTAAATAATATTTACCGAAATTCACACAACGTCACCGGGCCAAAATTTAAGCAAGTGGGCTATACTATGTATACTAAACAAAGGATTTTTATAATCGTCATCGTCTCTCTGATAGCGATTTCGGTTATGGCGACATCTTCAACTCCGATGTTGGCGACAAACCTACTTACAAACATATGTTTTCTTGTGATACATATTAGGTACATATACATATTAGGTATTCATAGGAACACCTAGACCAATACAGACATGTTCTTTATCAAAAATGGTTTGTACTGCCTGGGCATCGAACCTGAACACAGTGGCGTGCATAGAGACTATGAATAGGGTATGCAAAGTGAGTGACTCTTATCGCAAAAACAAATAATTATTTATTTATATTTTTGTCAAATTGAGTGCTATTGATGACAGCAAATCCCTATGGTTTCAATTCTGTAGAGAAAGATATGTAAGTGGAAAGCATCTAATATGTTGGCGATTTTTCGGGTTGTCTGGACGCACAGGGTATGCACTGCTTAATTGCATATATAGAGACCACGCCACTGCCCTAACATTAGTGTAATAGTCGACTTCTCAACCAATGCAATACATGGGTTGTTAAATATTTGCAGGGGAAGGTATTTTCAAAGTACCATATATTATTGAACTGGGTTGTCTAAAATAATGTTCACAGTATCAATATTTTACTCCGCACCTTAAGACTTTCCGCGTCACGCACGGTTCGCGTCGCTGGATGGTGGGCGACAAAAAGGTGATTTGATTAAACTGTTGAACTGTTAAATAACTAAGCAGATTTCTTGAGTCACTATAACTAAAAGGAAAAATGAAAACACATTTTCGTGTTTAATTTTAAAAAAAGACATCTCTCAAATAAATAAATGTTCAAAGAGGAAACGGAAAGGTAACTGATTTTTTAAAAAAATATTACAATGGTCTCCGATGACAGCAGAGTCAATTCAGATATATTTTTGTTAGCTTTAAAACACAGTGTCTGCTTAGGCCACAAGGCCTTAGAGGATTGTTTAGTTGCTTTGCAACTATTTCAAACTGGAACACTACTGCATTCAGCTTCTGAATTCCTTATAAAGTTGCTATTCTTGCAAATAAATCAGGAAAATAAATTAAATGAAATGAAATTTTGCTACATAGGCTTTACGGTCGTAAAAAAATTTTGAAGTACATACGTAAGCACACTTTCATGAAAAAGAAACATTTTGTTTACAAAAAAGAAAATGTATTATTTACATAGTTACACACAATGAGAAAAAAGAAGAAACTAACATCAAAATGTATAAATTAATATTGATTGGAACTGTTTCATCATAGTGGTAGTTGTGACGCTGGTTTTCTGTCTAAACATTATTGTATAAGAAAGGGACACCAATATTACATAATAATTATTTTTAAGTTAAATTTGGAATGTGTCATCAATAATCATCAAAATCTATTCAATTTAGCTCAAAATATAAAATCATGAATTTATATTCAAATAAATATTCCACTAATGAATCGTTAAAAATTTTTTATTTTGTTTATTGTTTAATAAATTAACTGTTATTAGTGAATCATCAAATAGTTTTATTAACATGGGAATCCATCATACAAGGTACACATATTTACTTTTTAACAAAAATAATGTGCTGCCAAATTTGTTACCAAATACTTTATCGTATCTAACATTGTACTTGAGCGAATTTACGACTAAGCCATATTGGCGATGAAAAAGTGATTGTGCCTATAAGGACCTTTTTGGGACTTTAACACCCTCACGGTGATCTCGTTTCTTACTTCCCATTATCTTTTAGTGCTACTATAAATTTATTAATGACATCTCAGTAGCCTGTTACAATATTTACCATCACAAAGAAAATAGATTTTGGACATATGTACTTGTGTAAACGCTAAAACTTGTGAAAAAGTCTTATCTGCTCGTATGTGTCGTGTCGGAAAATAATAGAAATTGTCTGTTAGTAATTTTTACCCGCTTTTTATTTGAGCCTTATACCTACACAATACACGTCGGTGGCTCAGTGGTGTGGACTGTCGCCTTCCTACCGGGAGGGCTGAGGTTCAAATCCCGACACGTACCAATGTATTTTCGAATTTTCGAAAATAGATGTACCTACGTTATCCGACGCTCTTACGGTGAAGGAAAACATCGTGATGAAACCTTCATGCACGTCTGCGAAGAGATTCGAAGGTTGTGTGTGAAGTCGTCCAATCCGCACTGGGCCCGCGTGGACGACTAAGGCTTAATCACCCTATACGGGTAGGCTCGTGCCCCTCGGTGGGGACGTTTAATGAGTATATGTAAATTACACAAGCGCTTTCTGCGCATTATCGATCACTTGCGTTTCATACCTATAGCACGTGTAGACAGTATACACTTTTAGATTTACTATTTACTAATACTACGTCGTCACTGCTTATATTGTGCTGCCACGATTTACGACTTCGTATGAACACATGACATTTAATTTAGCTAAAACAAGTCTTAAAGTCTTATGTGGTACTTAAGCGAAATCTGATGGATGGTGTTTGTTTACCAACGTCACGCTCAACTAATCCCTTTGAACTGCAAAGTAATTGCTTTGTTCCCCATTCCAACGGGAAAGTTTGAATGAATTCCAAGACACACGGGTGAACACAAACCGCAAACGAATGCGTAGCGAGCAGCGACAGAGCGAAGCCGCATTTCGCGAAGCTAAGTGTACATGCGTGTTTTGACGGATTACACGTTAGGTCGCTTTTATCCCGTCATTTTCTTGCATCTGACAGCGAGAGTGCGACCTCGTCTCGTGTCATCGTCCTCTGAAAGCGCTTTTCTTCGCCACAAAACGGTCCGTTTCTTTTCATAAGGAAAAGCTGAAAAGTGTCTGCAAGCAAATAACTCCCTGGAGGGGAAAGCCTACTGCCTTGCTTTGCTTCCTCTTATACGAGCCTTGATATGAAAAAAATATAAAAAATTGCCGCTCACTTTGCGGAATCGTAAACGTTACAGTGACACCTTTTAAAAGGGGACATAAAATATAAGTAGTATTACATTTCCTGCATTTAAATGGAATAAAAAGAATTCGTTTAACAAAATAGTCTTTTCAGATGTAATTTTGAGACGTAATACATATATGTCGGTATATTATATGATGTTTGGAAATGAGGACCTACTTACATGCTAATTTAGAGATAAGGCCAGCATTTGTACTTCTATTAAGTGAGGTTTCATTCCATTACATAGGTGGTACTCTGTGTCTTATATTTTTTAATTTAAGAAATGAATTTTAGAAATTAGGCTGTAAATTTAATAATCGTAAAATGACTACTTGGTCTATCAAACATCACCCAACATCATCATCCTCATCCACTAATCCATCAAAGTGCGGTTTTATTAGATTTCTCATCTGACATCTTTTTTTTTTCGTTTTTCCATTATTATAAATCTTTCTTTATCACCCTATACGGGTAGGCTCGTGCCCCTCGGTGGGGACGTTTAATGAGCTGATGATGAAAATCTTTCTTTTGTTTTTTCTGGTTCTAATTCTTGTACAGTAGCAACAATTTTTGTATTGCCCATTTACATTCATAATTTTTTTTGACGGTTTAAAATAAGATCTCAGATTTCGTGGTTCAGATAGTTGATTTCTAAAAGATCGGCGCGATATTCATGTCTAAGCCGATTGTACTCGGTGATCGCTGAAGCTTGAGCTTTTATACTCTTGAGGTCGACATTAGTGTGCACCCCGTGCGGCCACAAGTTGAATATTTTTTGGAAAGGCGGAATATGATCCCTAATACTCTAGTATATCTTGTCATCTTGATGGTAAACATATCATACTACATACATACGTCAGAGAGCTGTATATGATATGGTAAACATATCATATACAGCTCTCTGACTTTATGGAAAGTACAAGCACTAATTTGATCATCATGAGTGAGTGGGTGTCATAAATGCGATATTTTTTTCTACTTATTCAACACACAGCTACCCACAGCTGGACATAGGTCTCCCATTTTGTGCCAGAGACATACCGGCCCTCCGCTATGACCTACGTACTTGAAATTCTGTATTTTAAATATGTGATTAGAATTACTGGATCATGCCAATTTCTGTGTTATGGTCTTATCCAAAGGTTCCCAAAAAGGTGGTTGAAAATGTGGCAAAATGGTACCAGTAAATGATGGTACAGCAGTGTTTGCTTCGCGCTCGTCTTGGCGGAGGCAATGCCATGCCCCCGATGAAGTATTTAACCATTAAAATAGAGATTATTTTGATTTACAACATGCCAGTTGCCTGGTGACACTGTTGAGTTTCATAAACAAAGTACATACTTTGATTTGCATAGTAGAGGGCAGACAGTGTACGAGTGTGCGTACGTACTGCTGCAGAAACTCCGAGGGAGCCCGTCGTCGCTTCTCGCACACTGACGCCGCTGTCATTAATCACCTTGTTTGTCTAATATGTTTCCATTCACACTCCTACACCGTCTTTTACTAATATACTGGTACATAATATTATTTTGTTCGACAGCGCTGCCTTTACAGAAGCCAGTTTTCTCATTGTCGGTCTGCTCGTGCTGCTCTGCTAAGTTTTAATAACATTAATTGTTAACGCCTCTCTCGGCCGCACCCTGCTCACAGCTAATAACAGAGGCAACGTTAAAGTTTGCCAATATTTATTGTGCTAGTTCCAAATACGAACTCCGGCAATGAGTTTAATTTATAGTTGATAAGAAATGTTCTTAAATATCATTTGAATGGTTACCATTAATCATGGGATTTATTCATTTTCGTTACATCTATTCCCGATAATGTATGCGATTATAAGCTATTTCATTGATGTCATTGCAGCCGGGGCGGACTTGATAATCACGAATACGTACCAGGCGTCTGTGGAAGGGTTTATGACACACCTGGGGTTGACGGAAGCGCAGTCATACGAGCTGATCGTGCGCGCTGTCGACCTCGCCAAGCAAGCCCGCACTCTCTATCTCGAGGAGTACCAGGACTATTTACAAACTGGTAAGTGTTATTTCTAAGATTAATAAACTTCAACTACAGTAGTTAATATGATAGTCAAATTACGGTTCCATCAATAAAGGCCTTTCCGTGACTAATTGAGGGGTTAAAGTTCAGTCACAAGCAGTTGTGTTGAGGTAGGCATGGGTCTCAAATAATTTATTATGAAAGTAAATATTTTACTGGCAGTGAAAAGAAAATTAAAAATGTAGCACCAATGCTAACGCTATTACATTTATTTTTGAAGGAGGCTTGTTTGTAACATATATGAACTTTGGGAGAGCTTTTATATATACTGAGACGCTGAGGCGTGCCACCTGCCTTATATGATAATCCTGTAAGAGTTGTGGGAACATAGCTTAAAACAAATGAAAACAATAACATTCATTCTCTAGGGAACCACGATATATGCATAGTATTACTCGTAATGCAATACTAAGGATGTAAACCTAATATTTTTAGAGTTATACTTAATCCCTTTTCAGTTAATACATTAATGTGCCCAATTTAAACCGACCTATATTTTGGAGTGCTGAAGTTTGTAATAAAATATGAACAACTATAAAACCAATCCAGATTATATATGATAGATCTAGAGATATGTTAAAAAGTTCTAACAAATTTAGATTAACGAGTAATAAAACTTTGTAAGGTTTCATTTCTGTACCCTAGAAGGTATTTTACTGTAAGTTCCACACTAATATGACGAATTTCAACTTATATAGTCAAGCTTATCTTATGCTCCATACTTTACTTTCTCGTAGGAAGTTCTCTATTTCGTAGTAATTACGGACCCAATATGGTTACTGTGAACTTTATGACCAATCCCGTGGGAATTTTTCGGTGTGAAGGGGAAGTAAACAAACCCAGAGAAGTGCCATGCATCACATAATAATAACTTTGACACTTAGAAGTCAAACTTATTATGTAGGTTTGGGTATAAAATGTGTGAATTTCTTATGTATATATACAGTCTAAAATATTGATCTAGTATTAAATATAATACTTTCTGATAATATTTAAGTCTCTCTTCGAAAATACTTAAAACCTTAATTAACACAAAAACATTAATTGACTGAATATGACCCACATATTGTCTGAACCGGATGAATTGTGTTACCACTTACCACTCATTTAATTGATAATTAATGAAGCCTTAATTATTAGGTGCGAGCATATAATGAGCAAATTGATCTGGTCCACTCCACAAAGTTGAATATGTTGTATAATCGTACTACAAATTGAGCTGTTTGATTGTTATCATTAAACCACAATGAAAATAACTATTGGTTGTATTTCTGTGGTGATTAAGCTCTGCGCGAGTTTATTGGATGAAGTAAATTGTAACAATCTGTCAATATTCATTAAGGATTCTGAACTCTTATCCGAAAAGATAATTAGTGAACTCCTTTAAAGTGTCAGATTGTCGAAGGCGGTGTAGTGCTTTATTTATACGGTTGTCGCGAGGTTTCGGGATCAGGGGGCAATTCTTGGCGCGGTTTTACGTCTGAAGGCGGTTTTCAAGTCAGCCCATAAATTAATGCTTCCCTTCGCTATTCCTTAAAGCCCGATTTAAGGTAAATAATCCCTTAATTGACTTTGAAAAAAAATGTTTTTCTCCAAATATCGGATGGTTTATCCGTTAAAGATAAAACGTCATTGCAGTGGAATCTTGAACAAAATGTTCGTTATGTAAAAATATATACATTAATCGAAATACTAGGATTCACTATACGAGAAGACGGACCTAGAACGACAAGACAAAATACAAACAGTTAAAGCTTGTGGCACATGACGTGCTAGACGGAATCGGCTAGACTGTGCTAGCTAGGACACGTAGAATGGATAAAGTCGGAACGGGCTGAGAAGAGAGCGTATCTGGCTAACGGCTAGTTTTCAATCCCGTAGGTTGTTCCAGGTGCAGGTGGATAAATTATGACGAGAGGGATATTAGTCATTATCAGATGCTACATTGGCGGCAAATGTCTGAGGATAGATCGAAGTGGTGTAATTACGTGTGAGAGGCCAAGATCCACTTCAAAACCGTCGGGTCATTGAGCCAGCATACTAAGAAAAAAATAGACGTTTCAATATTGTAGTTTAACTTTTTTTAAAGTTTGAAATTAAACGAGAAGTATCTTGATGAACCAGTTATAGAACGGTTCAACAAAGATGACCACCAGAAGTCATTTTTGGGTACCTTAAGAAGTTCAGTGGCGTCAACAGGACAAAAATTCTTTTATTTTATTTACGCTTGTTTTTTTCCATATTACATTTTTTTTATTGTGAGCGTCGGTGGCTCAATAGTGTTGACTGTCGCCCTCCTACCGGGAGGGCTGAGGTTTAAATTCCAACACGTACCAATGTGTTTTCGAATTTTCGAAAAATATATGTACGTTATCCGACGCTCTTATGGTGAAGGAAAACATCGTGAGGAAACCTACGCACGACTGCGAAGAGATTCAAAGGTTGTGCATGAAGTCATCCAACCCGCACTGGGCCCGCGTGGACGACTCAGGCCTAAACACCCAATACGGGTAGGCTCGTGCCCCTCGGTGGGGACGTTTAATGACCTGATGATGTTGAGCAGCAGAGTGGTCCATTTGTGGTCATCTTTCGTGAATAGTACTATACTAATTAGGGGTCCAATCACCATCTTTTTAAAAAATATTATATTTTCAAGTGTAAATATTAATTTAGTGTAGTCGCAAAACATATACCGAAGCACTACATTGCCACCGTAATTTATTACTAACATTAATACATTACAAGAATGTTTGTATTTTCCCGTAAACAAAGATTCCTGGGTCCACATCCCTTAGGTCGGGTGCAAGCACGCATTAATTACTCTGCAAGGGTTTGAAGGTATTCGTATCATACACGCAACGCTCCCGAGTCATGAGAAAATATTACAATTTTCCCGTACAAATCTTACATTTACTGAAGCATAATTTCACGGATTCTCGAATAAATTGGAAGGAACATTTGTAGAATGAAATCAATGTCAGTCACGTACTGGAGGCTTTGTTGGTTCAAGTAAGCGTTCTTTATTTTACACTAATATAAACACCACTGTGTTATAGAGTTGAGTTAAGACTAGATCTGGGGGTCATACGATGAGTCTGAAACTCATACACATCAGAAACACATATAGTGTATGATGTTATGTTTGTTAAAATTTGCTAGGAATATTAATTTTTTTTCCTATTTAATCTTTAAAATCACTAATGAAAGTGATGCCAGGCCATAAACCTGCTTCGAAAATCTGGCAGTACATTTAGTTAGATCGTTCATGAATATAAAAAGATACTATCCCTTTACGATAAGTCTAAGCAAGAAATTAAGCAAGCAGTTCATCCGATGGTCAAGTAGTAATTGTCGTTTACGGTAAATATGATATGAAGCCAAAGTATCTAGTTTTACTTCCTGTTTCACCTTTCTGGCCTGAACACAATTTCACCATAAGAGTACCATCTATCTATGAAGAAAATAAAATAATATTTTTATCTAAAAATACTAACATTACAAAAAAATGCAACTCGTATATACTATTTTTCAAAATACAGTACTTAGATACAATAATCAACAATTGACGATTCAAAAGTATCTGTTTTATTCGAATAAAAGTTTTTTTTGTTTCTTTGTTTAATAAAACCTCTAGCTTGATACCAAATAAACAACCAGAGCTCTATATACGTGCACTTAAACGCTCTCATTGCTAATTCCCGTGTCTACTATAATCCGGCTCAGAGCTCCGTTCTGTGCGTTGCACATTTCGGTTTCCACACGCAGCCCACTCGTATGATGGATCACGATAGGCCCGGCGGCAGGAAGTAACTTGATACACACCACTCCAATATTTATAATTGAGTTTCGATTTCGGAATTCATCAGAATAATCTTCATCAGCGAACTCATCTCAGAAACAAACCAGCCCCTTGATTTGTTGCGAATGTTGGAATTCGAAAACATTTATTAAGTTAAAACTTAACAAATGTTTTTTTAATAATTTACTAGGTGTCGTCTTATCTTGATATCCATTTACGTATTGACGATTTATAAAAGATTATAAATCGACAATATTTCGGTTATAAGTTATGTTTGCTAACTAATTTGTGTACAGTATTTTCAGTATCAGCTCTTTCTATATTTCAGGTCGTGGCACATCTATGCCGTTAGCAAAACTCAGTTAATATGATTGGTTACAGAACACATACCTCTGGTTGTTGGCTCCGTGGGTCCATATGGGGCTCACCTACACGACGGGAGCGAGTACGACGGCAGCTATGCCGACACTACAACTGTACAGGTAGAGATATTAGCTTTAAGAAATAAATAATTTAAAAATCATTAATGATAATTTAAAAAGATATGTTGCAGCAAAAGGAATGTCGCGAGAGAGAAATAAGTTGCCCAGTTGGGGTTTCTTTTTTAGTCTGTCAAAACAACATTCCATGGTTACCTGTATTCGAAAAGGAATCTGAAACGCTAATAGTTCTTCACTTGATAACTAAAAACCGTGACTTTATGCGTCGTATTAGTACCTATAGAAAATCGTAAATAAGTAATTCGCACACATCGGATAAAGTTACTCAGTTGATCAGGCAGTTAACATCCCTATTGAACACTTTTACAACGATTATCTACTCAAAACATATATGAAAGTTAAAATATGGGAATTAATATCGATTTAACGCTCCCGTCTCCCCGGTCGGCCGGTACTGCCGCAAACGCTACGTACCGCAATTTTTAAATCAGTAATATCTTCGAAAATATTCATTAAAATCATGTGCTTTATTGGGCCATATAGATCTATATTAAATCAACAATGTCATTAAAGTATTTAATTGGATAAGGATTAATGCTGTATTTCCTATTCAACCTATCGCAGTCCACTGCTGGACATAGGTCTCCCCCATTTTGCGCCAGATATCCCGGTCCCCCGCTTTTCTCATCCAGCCTCCACCAGCGACCTTTTGCAAGTCGTCGGTCCATCGGGCCGGAGGGCGTCCTACACTACGCTAATGCAGTATTTACGACAACGCATTAGAAACCTCAAAAATATCAGTATTTCCCTACTTTTTAATGGATGCTATCATACAATAAACCTTCCTCTTGAATCACTCTATCTAATAAAAACCCGGTTCGCACAGTCCCTATTCGCGTAACCGGCATGTGCCGGGCCGCTTTTCTCCCCAAACATATGTTAGGCTACCAAGCCCCCCCCCGCAACGCCCTAAGCCGAGGTTCGAGTCCCGTTCGGGGACGCCTTTAGGCTCGTTGTGTAAATATTAAGGCTGAGAGCCATCTGCGCTCGTCACTTGCCCCGTGAAGCTGTTAAGGCCGTCTGCGGCCAACAGCAGTAGTCAGTTCGAAAAAAAAAAAAAGGGGCGCGTATGGGGACAGAAAAAGCGACTTTGGTTTATACTATGTAGTTATGATAATAAAGAACTTTCTCCAACCTATCGCAGTCCACTGTTGAACATAGGCCTCCCCCATTTTGTGCCAGATATCCTGGTCCTGCGCATTTTTCATCCAGCCTCCACCAGCGACCTTAATAAATAAAAAAAGAACTTTTCCTGTATACTTTTATTGCATATGTTACAGTATGAAGTTAATAAACCTACAATAATATAATATAATCTATGGAAAATTCTTAATGAATTCTGAATTTTCGATAGATATAACTATGACTAATCGGCCAATCCGCACTGGGCCCGCGTAGACGACTAAGGCCTATACATACACCCTTTACGTGTAGGCTCGTGCCCCTCGTTAGGGACATTGAGCTGAGATAATAATTACTATGACCTAAAGTTTTAATCACCGTCATCATGAGGAACATTTTAAGAGGACCTCGTAACTGACGACTGACTGATATTTTGATCCCGACCGAGGCATGTTTGTTATATCAAGTACATAATTGTTTTAAACGGAAATATCAGGGACTTGTTAGCATTACTATTAATTTATACCTAGGTTATTAATATAATACGTACAAAATATTGGAACCCGAAACAAATATCACAAAATACGATTTTGTATAATAGCTTGTTCACATACATATAGCACCTACAGATTTTATTCGTGGTTTATCAAAATAAAGCTTTGACACTGTTAGGTACTAATTTAAGGGCAATATTCCGATTGGTAGATTTACAGCGTACATTCTACCGTGAAATGATTTACTGAACGCCATCGCTATAAAAACAGGAAACCTTAGCCACCATTCCAATAATTCATAGTCTTGCATATTATTCTTCGTAGATATAATCCTGAATCTCTTTGGGTATTCCGTCGTTGATGGTATTGGTTTGACTCAGGATTATTCAGAGCATTGAACCCTGAAACAAATGGAGTCAGTAGTTCATGTAACGAAGACAATTCAACGATTAATTTGAATGATAATTGAATTTTGAAGCGTTGTTACTTATTCGCCTTAAGATCGCGAGCATTTTTTTTACTAATAATTGATCCCACCAATAACTGAATATGAAGAATTGTTGAAATTAAGCCGTGTAAACGTCACAGGGCAAACCGTATGTGGACGTCTTGGCAACATTTTACATAAAATGTTTTCGGTGGGATTTCAGTTCTTTTTGTAACTTTTCCTGGGTTAAGTGAATGGTCTGATATAAACATTCTCATCCCCCCCCCTTCTATTCTAAGAATATTAACTATATGGTACATCGGAAACAAATTTTATGAGTGTTCAAAAATGCGACGAAGAACTTCTAGGTAGTGCCCTTGAGCTTCGCTTGGCTCGTCTTGGCGATTGACGAACGGAGATTTTATAACATTATGTTAACATAGCTTGCCAAAACATAAAATGTACATTTCACGGAACTTTGTACTCTATAAATGTGTACACTGTACCATGGACACCGCACCCTGGAGGTTTTATAATACTTTCGTTACGGGCAATATGGTGCGACAGAAAGATAAATAATTACTATTTATGTTTAATAATACCGGGTCAGGTAATTATAAGCCAACCCAGTCAAAGAAAACTTTAATTGCCAATAAAGTTAAATCAGTAAAATTTGTTTAGCTTTACTAGTTAAAGACAAAGTGCGCAAGTTTATCCTACAAAAGCTCAATAGAAAGGCTCACGGAAAAGTTGAAACGACACTTCTAACTTGGTGAAATAGTTTAAACTCGCCGGCCGTTTATATACGGGAACGGAAATTTAAATATATACCTACAATTTTATTTACATAAAACACAAACTTGATTATTTTCACAAATTCCAATAAATTAAAACGTAATAAGTAGGTTAAGAAATCAGTTGAAGAGTGTATTATAAACAAAGTAAGAGTATATATGTAGTAGAGTAAGTACAGTATATATATTATATTATCTGTGGTAAGACTAAATATTATACATGTCGAATTTCTAAAATATATCGTCGATAAATAAGTAATTATAAAAGAAACACTTCTGTTCAAGATCAAATACGTGAAAACTATATCTGGTGAATTTAGACTGCCTGCAAAGAGAACAAAAGAAATATGTAATGCAATAGCGATAACTCACACCAATACGTATGTACGTTTTCAGTTTCAGAAACGGTAAAACGCGTGGAGCTTAAGAATAGTGTGACGAAATGAGGTCGCTTTGTGTAATCACCCATACTTGTCAGGGCGTATGGTGGCCGGAATCCGGATTACTGCTGGTGGAACAAAGGCGTTTTAAGGGCTGCGATGCGGACTTACGAAATTACAATTGTACAAGTCATGACAGGCCGCTCTGAATAATTAATTATATAAATACTTTGAGCGTCGGTGGCTCAATGTTGTTGTCTGTTGCCTCCTACCTGGAGGTCTGAAGTTCAAATCCCGCCACATACCAAGGTGTTTTCGAATTTTCGAAATTATACGTACGTTATCCGACGCTCTTACGGGGAAGAAAAACATCGTAAGGAAACCTGCGCACGCCTGCAAAGCTATTCAAAGTTGTGCGTGAAGTCGTCCTACCCGCACTGGGCCTGCGTGGACGACTTAGGTCTCCAAACACCCTATACGGGTAGGCTCGTACCCCTCGGTGGGGACGTCTGATGAGCTGATGATGATGATAAATACTTATAACCTCACAAAGCTATGTTACAAGCATTAAATAACCTTCGCTTTTATTAAGCTTGGAGCTTCATTTTACAAAGTCAAATTAAGAACTCATTCATACTAATATATGCGAAAGTAACTCTGTTTGTCTGATGAACAAAAAATCTTACACCATTCCTTGGCCAATCCGCAATGGACCCGCGTGGACGACTAAGGACTTTTAACTCCGCATGGGAGGTTACGGACCGATCTCCTCATAGCTATTCGATCAATTGTGCTTAGATAATTATAGTACATAGGTTAGGTGTATCATATGGAAGAATGCAACACAAACTATTGACCGTGTTACATACCGTCGAACAGCAAACGAGTTTCAAACAGTCTGCCAAAACGCGACCCCAATTCTGTTAATTTTAAAATGTGCTCATAATTGTGTCTCAATAGTAAAAATTTTAATTTGAAATACCATAAGACAATTCAATCTACAATACAATTACCATTTCAAAGCATCAACATTAAAGTTGTACCAGAATACCAATATACAGTTGGATTGTTGGTGTCCTAATGGTTTCGTAATGTCAAGTATTGTATATTGAGGTCCAATCATGACTACGAAGTCTCTCAACGAAGAAATTATTTTTGGCAAACAGAAAACGTTATATAGCAGTAGTAGTATTGTTACGAGCTGGGGGTTCCGGATAAATTATTGCCAAACACGAAGAATAACACGGTAACACACTTTATTATTTAACCAATATTAATCACACACAACACCAATTACACTTACACTCGTACTAATTAATCAATTAACGCACGCACTAAAATCCGTAATTAACACTGCACACTATAACACAGCACTTTCCGCACACACACGTAATAATCACACGTTAACTCTTCACACTGTTATATCACACTCGACGATCCCTTAGATATCGCTGTATCACTCGCTTCTTCCTTGTAGTCGCAGGTATTTCGCTCTTCGTTCGCTCTTGAGTAGAACACAAGACTCCCGGCGCACCCGTCGGTCCGCCTTATATACCTGTCCGGCAGCTGAGCTCGAAGCGTCGACGTCATTCTACATAGTTCTCGATTTATCTAGAACATACTAGACTTTTGCTATTTGACAATTCGCATGTCATACTCTATGGACTGTCTGTGGACTGACGTCACATATTAGCCGCCATATTTAATGACATTTTAATTACGTCAATTCGTAACAGTATTATTAGGTACCTCGTGTAAATAATATTACTGAAATCTTATAATAATCCTGATCAAAATCCAGGCAATGTTATTATTTAATAACCTGGCAATATAAAGTTAACTAGTTGAGATGAATAATACTTATGGTGGAGTCGAAAAAATGAGTATTTTTTCGACTCCACCATAAGAATTATCTACCAAAAGCGAATCATCTGTTCTCCTAGTAAATTAAAAAAATAGATTTCAAGTACCGAACATATAACTAAGTTAAAACAAACAACATACTCACACAGTTTTTGAACAATACAAATAAAATCTGTAGGTTAAGAATTTATAGACTCTCCCTCCGGTCCCCCAATTTTACACGCAATTGATTTAAAGGTGTGACAAACGAGCAACTGAGAAAAAGCAAACATAAACAACATATTCACACATTTGTTTTAAAAATGCAACCCATTTCTTGAACCTATCATAAAATCAGTAGCTAAAGACATTCAGAAAGAATTTTATTCGCGTTAGATTATTAGTAGTATGTAAATTAGTAACTGTGAATGAGCTCTTTAATGCTAGCACATACACTCAAATCATGAGTATTACGATTAGGTACGCCTATACAACTCATAGTTAACCCAGTTGTATTTCGAAACGCTCTCTCTGAAATTGAAGAACCTAATTAAGTTATTATAAAACGCACTTAGATCCAATTATCCTTTACTGAAATCTTTGATTGCTGCCACTTTTATGTTCTCACTCGATTTAATATCATGACCCCATTTTCTAAGTAAAGGTCGCGGTTTTTTGCATACCTATTTATTTAAATCAGTCAACCTTGGCCGGAATGTTGTATATTCCCGTTAAAATAAATAACCTGACTGCCGACTAATCAGTTCTATTTCTAAGTCATCGAAAGCTTTTAGAGGGGCATTCGGCTCATTGAATCGATCCTATTAAATGTTAAAGGTAAGGCTTTCTTGCTAAAAGCAATCTATTCAAAATGAGTGTTTTTATTGTACTCACGCCACGCCACGCTACGACGTTTAGGGTACCCACTAATTAAATATTTCCGTTTGAAAAGAAAAACAAATTCATGATTATCACAGATTAAATAATATATACTATATATACGAGTATATTGCCCTTGTTCATATATAAAGTTTGCAACTGGCTTGACCTTTAATAAAATAATGGAACATTTACTAATATGATTTATTAGGGATAAAAATGACATTTTTCAATCAAAATTAAGGTACGTACAATACAAACATCACTGAGAGGATGTTTTGTATTGTTATACTGAACCCGGGGAGCCATAAATGTATAGGCTAATAAAGGCTGAATGCGCCAGCTAAATCGTAAAGAGGGCCGTAAAGTTGCCGGCAAATTAAAATTTACATCGGCAATATGAAAAACTCCCTCTACATTCCTCGTCTTTTTTTCAACCGAAACCATTTGACTGGGGTGGACAGTTAATTAACGGGACCTAGAACAAATGGGCATCAAATGCAAACATGAAGTAACAAAAATTCTAGAGCCTTAATTAATTTTGGGGTCACTTTTTAATGGTTTCTAAAATGCTTGCGGAAGGTACGCTATGCGTGTTGAAATACTTTCGCTTACTGAAAGAATGTTCGAGGATGTTGCATATTATATCTGACATTCATGGACTTCCATGCTGACATTACTGATTTATTTTCAGAGCTTAGAATTATTTTATTGGAAGTTTATATTTGAGAAATACTTTTAATACTACTAATATCAGTTCAAGAGTGCGCGATATCTTTTCGGTAAAGTGGCCTATCGGTGAAATAACATATCGGTCAAATGGATCTTCGATATTATGGCAGTTGCGAAATGACTTTCGACAAAAAGACGAAAGACGAGTCCGACACCCCTCCTGCAATATAGGTAAATTAGGTACTGAATGCCGCCGCTACTCGTTGTGCTCTCATTTATACAAGCTTATTTACATTGGACTTTGGAGTGCACCAATCCATGCACTCTTGAACTAGCTAACAAAAGTATAGAAGCAAAATTTCTTCTCCAAAAATACAAATAAACCGTAAAAATTAATTCAATGTGAAATACAGATAGGTAATTAAGTTTATGTTGACTTGATTTAATCTTCTTTAAAACGTAGGTAACCTTAATCTTTGATGCGCATAATTTGCGTTCGACATCAGATGGAAAAATTAATTAACGAGGGTTTTAATAAAGTAGGCACATCTTAATTATAATAATCCCTTCGATGCTTCACGTCCCCACTAGGTAATTAATTAATGTACATATCAGTATTGGAGAACATTAACAACGAATTTTATCCGACGTGGCCACTAGGTATATAGCAGAAACATCTATCAGACAGAAATTCAATGTCATGAATGTAAAAATCAATTAAAATAATATACTTCCTACCTCAGCTTAAAAATATGCGATAGGTACGAACATATTTAAGTAAAACCTTAACTAACTAATTAAAAGTTTAACAGTTTAGTTAATAATGATCTTTTATTAAATTTAAGCTTTTAGGAATACATGAAAATGCATCAAAATTTTTATTTGACCAAAAGATTCGACGGGTATACGAAAACGTTTAAAGTTCCGTTTGTAAAAGTTCCTCGTATTAAAACCATTATGACATTCTCATCTGTTTCCATGGCGGCAACTAGCGTAAACGTTTCTTTAATATTACTCGAACAAACCTGGAAAAAGTTTCAAATATAATAAAAGTGCTTTCTTATTAACATATTTTCACTGGATTATTATAGTTTTTAAATCTAAGTACCTTCCTAACTATCAATGTACCTACTACTCTTGTCATTAAAACTCAAAAGATATAATTAATTTCAAACAGGTCACGTCACGTCAATTTATTACTTTTATTTATGTATATCTTGAAGCACACATTCATTTTCTTCTTCGCCTCCTTTTGCGTGAATGAACTTGCTTTTGCTTTTTGAATTTTGCTTTTCGATGAGTTTCGCTGAGATAATGAGGTCACGGAAGGCCCAAATTCCCCTTTTTCCATTTAAAAAGGCCCTTCCCTCTATATTGGCAATGTACTCGTGGCGTCGGTGGTCCGTTGTGAGTTGCCTTCCGATCTGAAGCGTGCAGGCTCAAATCCCGCCACGTACCAATGGGTTTCGAATTTTCCAAATTATATGTACGTTTATCCGACGCTTTTATGGTGAAAGAAAACATCGTCAGGAAACCTGCGCACGCCTACGAAAAATTCAAAAGTTGTGCGTAAGACGACCAATCCGCAATGGGCTCGCGTGGACGACTAAAGCCTATACACCCTATACGGGTAGGCTCATGCCCCTCGGCGGGATGTATAATGAGCTGATAATGAACGCACTCTTGCCTCCTTTGAAACTGCGAGTGTTCATGGGTAGCGGTTTCACTTACCAGCTCGTTAGTCTGCTTATGAAATAAAAACATGTACAAATAATTAAAAACCTATGGTAGCCCATCCCACTCCTCTTTCCTCAACCAGCCTCCACCAGCGACCGTCCGCAAATCGTCGGTTCATTGGGCCGGAGTTCTTCCAAGTTTACACTTACTCAGACGCAGTCTCCACTCGAAAACACATCTGCTCTAACGGCCGTCGGTACTAAATACGGAACTGAGCGGCCTATTGCCACTTCAACTTGCAGATCCGGCGTGCTATGTCACTTTAATTCTCAGTGGTTAACTAATTATATCCCTAAGAGAGCTCAGGGTAGCGGAGCCCGCTCCATTGCGCGTTGAGTGACTTTGAACTTGTGAACCAATCCCGCAGTCAGTATCCATGTCCCAGCAGTGTATGTCAGTACCTACGTGTAGGATGCATTATTCAGACTTCACATGAAAGGCGCACATGTTCTTCAATATTATATAAGTTTGAATATTATAACCGTGATTCGCTGAATTACTGAGATTTGCCATAAATATTTTCCATGTTGAGATATGAGAGTAGGAAGGTACTTTAAGATATTTTACATAGGCTTTAGTATTATTCTTAAGTATTAGTCTCATTGGAGGGACATGGTGAAGGCTGATCTGCGTGAGGAACACCAAGATTTTTTTTTCAAGTTTCTTGTAAAACCCTAATGCCGTTCACAGAATTCATACCTAGATATATTATTTTGTATGTGCCTATCTGAGGTGCCTATACATAAAGTTTCAACAGAATAGTATTTATAATTTCGGAGAAAAGAGGGTGTGTCATACGGACGGACAGACATACATGACGAATCTACTAGGATTCCGATTTTTGCCGTTTTGCTACGGAACCCTAAAAATGCGACTGTTGATAAATCTAACACTCTGTAACGTCATAGTGTTGTCATACTAAAGATCTCTCTGACCGGTTTGACATTATGATTTGCGAATAAAGTATTTCAAAAACATAAATTGTGACTACAAGGCATTCTGATTACTCAATATGAGAATATAAGCATAATTATTTTAAAAAATATTTCAGATGATGCGCGAATGGCATCGGCCCAGGATCCAAACGTTGGTGGACGCAGGTGTAGATCTGCTGGCTTTGGAGACGATCCCCTGCCAGGAAGAAGCGGAGATGCTTTGTGATTTGTTACGAGAGTTCCCAGGAATGAAAGCTTGGCTGTGTTTCAGCTGTAAAGTAAGTATTTTACCAAACGTCGATAATTAATTTGACGACTCATGTGGTGTAATGGCCGTGTCGTCGGCTGCTATACCAAGGGTTCCGGGTTACATTTATTACACACTAGCTTTTGCCCGCGGCTTCGCCCGCGTTAAAGTCGTAATAACATGGCTCCACTTTCCTGGTAACGAAAACAGAATAATTTTAACACTGCAACACTGCTCCTTCTTCGTCTTTATCACTTCGCATACCAATTTTTTCCTTTTCACCTTAAAAACTGGGAAAAGTCTAAATTACCTTTTTAGGGTTCCGTAGCCAAATGGCAAAAAACGGAACCCTTATAGATTCGTCATGTCTGTCCGTCCGTATGTATATTTTTTCGTTTCTGACAAATAGTCTGCATACCAAATTTCAGCATCGTACTACAAAAATTGCGGAATGTTCCAAACAAACTTCTAACCCCCATTTTAGGGAAGTGGGCGGTTAAAACGGGACAAAAGTAGCCTAAAACCAATTCTAGGTAACCTTCTATCAACATACCAAGTTTCAATAAAATCTACCTTAAAAACTGCGAAAAATTGGATATGATACTTCCTTTCCTATTTGAAGGGTTTGAGGTTGGATTTTGAAAAAAAAAAATATGTCATTTTTTCATTTCTGACAAATAGTCTGCATACCAAATTTCATCGTCGTACTACAAAAATTGCGGAATGTTCCATACAAACTTCCAACCTCAATTTGAGGGAAGTGGGGGGTGAAAACGGGACAAAAAGTAGCCTAAAACCTATTCTGGGTTACCTTCTATCAACATACCAAGTTTCAATAAAATCCGTTCAGCCGATACAGATACTTTCACATTTATAATATTAGTATGGATTGTGCCCGGGGGCAGGACAAACATTTGTGTGCAGGAACATGTCTGTTTGTAATGGTATGAGTGTTTACTATGTATAATATGTATATATTTAGAGGATATTACGCTTTAAGAGCAAATCTTAACTAATGCCTACTAATATGTCGGAATGTTTTTTTTTTCATTATTTAAGGGGCCAACGAGAGAGAGAGACGGCTCATGTAATGGTAAACGACACAAATGGTATTCCGTAATTCAAGTGTTTTCATTATGAAGAAACCGCTTTTACCTAGCGGAACTTTTTGGAATCTGTCCATATGAGTGACCTAGGTACTCTACGAGTATAATCAGTTAGATTGCATATTTAAATAACAGCGATCTTTCACTTGTATAACATTCATTCCTGTTACCTACTAAAATAAACAAAAGCAATCTTACTTTCATGTTACGTTATGTGCAAAATATTGGAATATGAGCAAATTATCTATAGGATGGAAAACAATATTACAAATGAAATCCAGACATTCAAATACGATACAATTCCACCGATGCAAATTCAATTTAAATACATCCAACCAATTAATTCACGGCAAACTTCATGTGGTAAACTTGAACGTGAAATTCTGAACTTGGCAATTCAGCATTGGTTTAATACTTACTCGCATACCTATTCCTGTATTCGTAACTGTCTGTCGCTATGCTAGCGCCGAATACGATGTTTCTTTACTTTTGTATTTAAATGTAGGTAAACGATTTCAGATAACCTCAGCATGTTTATATTATCTAATCATTGATAAGAGTTGATACACGTTACATACTGCATGCGTGTGGATGTTTTTTATCTGTGTATTAAATCTAGGAGAAAGGTAGGTCACTCCTCTGAATGCAAATAATTCACGTATAACTGGTGGTTGGTACTTACTGAAAATAATTTTATCAATGGTTACTCATATCTATCGTGTAAAACTTCAGAGTAAACATATTTTTATTTGTAATGTGTTTTCTAATTATGGAGTCCTAAATACTACACACTTTATACAAACAAAGCTGTGGCCACCACCAGAACAGTGTGGCGGTAGACGGCCAAAAATACCTCACCGGCAAGAGGCTTAAGAGGCACCTGGTGAAGGCCCAATACAAACGTGGATTTAATAGTCCACGTCTGGACTGAGTCCAAATGAGTACATAGATAGATAATCATCATTAATTATTTAAGCTAGATGTCGAAGCTACTTCCTATGATTAAAGCATATGTAGTTCAGAATAACAGTACCTACTGCCGAGAATTCAAACACAATGGAAAATCTATTGTTTAGCGGCTCTGACGGTCAAAAGGTAATGTTCATATGGGAATTAATGTTCTTATATTTGTCACATGCCTTTAGGTAGGTATTGTTAAAACTTACCATTAAATAGATATCTAACATCTATATGAAATCGTGTGACAAACTGCAACACTTGGTTTAAAGTGACAAGTGTGTTTAATTAATCACGTTTGGGCCTTGATTAATGTTTGTACCCGGTTTAATGTAACCGGCATAATTATCAGGGGTGAAACTTTTTGCCCGCCACCATAAACATTCGCATTTTGTAATTTTCAGGACAATAAAAGTATAGCCCACGGAGAAAGTTTCCAAAAAGTAGCAAAGAAATGCTGGGAGTCAAATCCGGACCAGTTAGTGGCGGTGGGGGTAAACTGCTGCGCGCCCTCTTACGTGTCGAGCCTGCTGAAGGGGTTCAACGATGACCGGCCGCACGCCCCTATCCCGCTTATCGTCTACCCCAATTCCGGCGAAAAATACAACCCTCAAATAGGGTAAGATCCCGCTGTTAGATAAGTCCCCGAACTCCTCATCTAAACTGCCGCACATTCTTCCATCAGGTGGCAGGCGGCGCGATTCGGTACATTATTATTATCGATAAGGCTTCGAGTTTATTGCATATTACTGCAATGACCCAGTTTACACACTGTCAACTATTTAAAAATGTAGGACTTTGACTTTGTCAGTCATATGATGCTTTATTCATAGAACAGCATTGTGATATATCGAAAAATTGTGCTCGTCAGTTAACGGCGTTTTTGGCAGTATCTATGACCCTTCATTATCATCATCAGTCTATAACGTTCCACTACAGGCTTTCCCACACAGCAAAGTTACGGGGAGAATGCACCATAACTGACCATGCGCGCCTAATGTTTACAGATGTGTATTTTACTCGTAGTCAGAAATTGTCAGTACTGAATCCTTTCATTGTACTGTGATACCTATAAGTTGAAGGTACATACAGGTGCCCTCACTGATTGTTTTTTCACTCAGGTGGATTGACCGGGACAAGTGCGAGGCTGTGGAGGTGTTCATCCAAGAGTGGTTGGACCTTGGAGTGCGGTACGTGGGCGGGGTTTGTCGCACGTACGCCGCGGACGTTTCACGCATACGCAACCAAGTTCTGTGCTGGCGCGACCGTTACCGTTTTAACAAGTACACGACACAGCCCAATGTGAAATCTAATTAGGTACCTATACTGAAAATCGAAATCTGACTGAATCTTCCCAATTGGACATGAGTTAGACGGTGAATTTGTATCATTTCATTTCAAAGCATGTTTAAAGTTACAATACAGGCTGCTCTCAAATAGCTAACGGTAGTTGTTTAGAATATGTTATAACCTCACAAGCAACTTAAGCATTCGGTGCTGCCTCAGAATAGACCGCTCTGTGGCTTGATTGTACCGTTTTCGCCTGAGCCGATTTAACATAATATAAAGAATATTGGATAACTTTGTATCTATTTAAAGGCATTAATGGTTGATAGTTCACCGTCAATAGGTAGACCGATGTCAATAAATTATATTTTGTAAAATGTTGAAATGGTCAACGTACCTACAGTTTTTAAATAAGTGTTGCTTATGTATGTAGATCTCTGACCCATAAACCATAATGGGTCAAAGATGTAAATAGACATTTTCATAATGAACATGCCACGATAACGTTCTGTATATTTTAATGATGGTTAACGATTTTCTTATGAATAGTTACTATTAAGATGAATAAATAATAATGCGATTTATAAACGACGTTTTATTCAACATTTTAATATACTTATGTGCAATTCAAAACCATGCTTATTCTACTAGTAATGTTCGCAGATTAACCATAATATTAGGCACAGGTACATATAAAAAATATTATTCTTCTCCCAGCAATATTCGAACCCACAACCCTAAGCGTCGTCTGCAAGTCAAGACCACCAGACTCAAGATGACAGAAATCTAACTTATAACTAATCTATAGGATATTTTGCTTCAATTATTGAATAGCTAAAAGATTAAACCAGCTCAATAAAATAATGGACAAATAAACGCCCCAGATAAACACTTCCATTACAAAAGTTTAAATCCTATAAAGCAACAGTCAGATAAGGAGATTTGTAACTTCTTTAAGAGATAACTGGCAAAAACTTGGTACGTAATATATAATGAGAAATTGTACGTTAGGACAACAAATTGAAATCGAAATTAAAACGCCAACATTTGTTGTTAAACCCGCCGAAACGACTGTCCTTCCAATTTTTTAGCGGCTATGAAAGAAATGAAAACATTCCGACGTTCTATCAACTAGAGCACGACGAATGAGTACGTAATTGAATCGACATCTTTTGTCTCGAAAATACTTCCCTATTACACAAATAGTACTGATGATTACCTACGACTGATCGTTGGCACATAATGTGAGATTGTTTCTTTAGGTTTTTTCGATGTTCTTTGATGTTGAATTGATATCTCTTGTTACTCTTAGTGGTTATTTGTTCTTGTATCTTCTCGTATGTCATTTTAAAACAATAATTTAATGTGTGCGTTACCCTAGCAGGAAAGTATGTCCTAGAGTGATATGAGTGGTACCAATGTTTTGTGCTCAATTTACTATATATGTGCGTCAAATATTATATATGTGCATCCAGCCGTTTTGGAATAAATCGAAAAAAACAGTTCCTGCTAGGGTAACGTTTTTCTAGCAGGAAAATTTTTAACAAAACATCGGAGAGAAAAAATAATTAGTCCGTTAGAAAGCTTATGTTTGTGCATGAATGTGCGCCAAAAATTATATATGTGCGCCTTCAGGTTTTTGAAATATTCAACTATTTAATGTTCCTGCTAGGGTAACGTTTTACAAAATCGCATATCTCGAAAACTATTGCATGTGCGTTTATGAAAACACTTGCATAAATAGCTCTTACATGTGCCAATATGTGCCGGAATTTTGAACAAGAAAAAAAACTTAGATTTTAAGTTATAGCGATTTTTTAAGAAATTGAAAAAAAAATGTACTCTTTATAAAAAGACCGATAAGCTCATAAAAAAATGCATTTGATCCGTCTTGAGACGCAGATTATGTGCAGCAAGTTTCAATAGTGCACATTCATTAGTTGTTGAGTAATATGAGAAAAACTAAACAAAAAACCTATCATGAGTTTGACGTTCACATACAAGAAACTGGTTCAATCTAAGATGAGCGAGTGTAAACCATGATTATGTGCATATTGTCAACTAATATTGTGAAAATTTTCAGCTTAAAATGTTCCGTATTTAAAAAGATATAAACAAAAAACAAATATAATAAAATACCATCGATTATCCGACCACATTGGAATGACTACTAAAAAGCGACGGTTCAATATGTATCGATAGCCTTCTTAAATTTACACATCAACCTATTGACACGTCTTGTGCCTAAGTACAGTAAAATAAAAAAGTGTTACTTATTAATTTATAAAAACAATATTTCCATATTTTTTATAAATTTCATAAAAATGCATTGGGTAGTACAAATGGAAATAATAAAGAATGTATTGAAAAACAATATAAAAAACGAAATTTTAGTGTGAGAATGTGCTTTAAAGTTATTATGCTTAGTTAATTATGTTCGTTTTTTTTTCTCACATAAACTCCACACGACTTGCACAATTATTTTAGTACTTCACTTCATTCTTTTTTGTAGAGTTGAGGTATTATTGATCACCGTCACACAATAAAACTCTATAATAATTTGAAGATAAGCGTGACACCATGTTAAAGTAAAATTAGAAAAAAGATGACATAATACGTATTGCTTGTAGCAAAAAGGACAGGTAACTGAGGTATTAATTAGAGGGAGACAGATATGTAAACAGTACTCCATCTTGAATAATGCAAAGGGCTTTTTACTACAATTGCACGTGTTGGCTTCTGAAAATTATAAAGTTATGTTCATACAGTTTTAATTGGGAACAACACGGTCGGTTGTATTTTGTTTTATATAAAAAAATACTATTTGGCAGAGTAAAAAAATATTAATCATATCAATCGTGTAAGTTTTGTAAGAAATTTGTGTAGAGGTCAGAGACCTATGTCCAGCAGTGGACTGCAATAGGTTGAAGAGAGACCCACGTCAATGTAACTGAGGCAAGGAAGTAGTTTGTTGTCAATAAAAAGTAGGTTCTATAAAATCTATCTATAAAGTAGCTAAGTTGGCAACACTGTGCGATATGCCGGACAGTGCAATAGCGAGCTAGTCTATGTGACGTGCATAACAGTCATCACATCACACTCTGCAGATCGCATAATGAAATAAGAAATTGCAAATTATTCCTGAGACAAATATTATTTTATAAATGACTAAATTACTCTGTGCTTTATTTGATTACTATGCTCATTGACTGGAAAATGAATGTGATTTTAGGTAATACTGATTTGATAATACCAAAGTATATATTTGAAACTATTTCTGTGTACATTTTTAGGTAGGTATATTATATGTGATTCAGTGCCTTAATTAATATAAAATATATATAAATATTTTAATTCTCACATCCAAAGGTTATTTAAGAAATAACATGCATGCATTTCAATATTACGAGTATATTTAAGTGTTACTTTTTTGTTTCTATAAATTGGTTTTAATTAAAAATAATGTGATTTTAGTTTTTTTTTTACTTCACTGGGTCTCCACAAACCTAAATAATTTCTGTACGAGATTTAATAGTTATACATATTAATATTTTATTTTAAAAGGCTATTCAAAATAATTATATTAAATAGTTAATTTTGTACGAAATTTAAACATAAGTTACAATAGTAATATTTGCATGAACCCAAATTTACCAAAATCTTTCTAACGCGACTGTACGACGGCTACAGGGTATTAAGCGTTCATTACCGAAGGCCATCGATACATATCGAACCGTCGCTTTTTAGTAGTCATTCCAATTTGGTCGGATAATCGACCGTATTTTATTTTATTTGATTTTTGTTTATATCTTTTTAAATACGGAACATTTTAAGCTGAAAATTTTCACAATATTAGTTGACAATATGCACATAATCATGGTTTACACTCGCTCATCTTAGATTGAACCAGTTTCTTGTATGTGAACGTCAAACTCATGATAGGTTTTTTGTTTAGTTTTTCTCATATTACTCAACAACTAATGAATGTGCACTATTGAAACTTGCTGCACATAATCTGCGTCTCAAGACGGATCAAATGCATTTTTATGAGCTTATCGGTCTTTTTATAAAGAGGCTACATTTTTTTTTCTAATTTCTTAAAAAATCGCTATAACTTAAAATCTAAGTTTTTTTTCTTGTTCAAAATTCCGGCACATATTGGCACATGTAAGAGCTATTTATGCAATTTTTTTTATAAACACACATGCAATAGTTTTCGAGATATGCGATTTTGTAAAACGTTACCCTAGCAGGAAGATTAAAAAGTTGAATATTTCAAAAACCTGAAGGCGCACATATATAATTTTTGGCGCACATTCATGCACAAACATAAGCTTTCTAACGGACTAATTATTTTTTCTCTCCGATGTTTTGTTAAAAATTTTCCTGCTAGAAAAACGTTACCCTAGCAGGAAGATTAAAAGTTGAATATTTCAAAAACCTGAAGGCACATATAATTTTGGCGCACATTCATGCACAAACAAAGCTTTCTAACGGACTAATTATTTTTTCTCTCCGATGTTTTGTCAAAAATTTTCCTGCTATAAAAACGTTACCCTAGCAGGAACTGTTTTTTTCGATTTATTCCAAACGGGCTGGATGCACATATATAATATTTGGCGCACATATATGTAATTGAGCACAAAAATTGGTACCACTTATGCCACCCCACGTGCATATTAAATTTAGGTCAATGTACTCTGAGTAATGTAGATATCTATAATGTTCTAACTAAACATAACGCTCTTGTATACTAACATCAAATAAATGTATTAGTCTTAATTATTGAAGAATAAACGATGGTCGCATAAGAAGTTGTTTCCTTCAACAGCACTGACGAGAGTGATAGGTCCGCCACATAATTGGTGACCCCGACGTGATATGAACACGCAACCTTCTGATAACTTTTGCGGTCCCAGAATCGCCTCGCATTGCACGAACATAATCTTGGCTGATCGCACCAAAATTCAGGTATTCTTGATGAAACTGTCACTGGAGCCATATCCATAGAATCATCCTCGTTGGGAGAGTTGTCATGCTTTAACTGTTGCTGCATGTTTGATAAAGGCATCTTGATAGTTCGCGGAGTCTTAACTGGTCGTGTTACTTGAATGTCGGGCACAATTATGTGGCGGACCTATCACTCTCGTCAGTGCTGGTTGAAGGAAAACAACTTCTTATGCGACCATCGTTTATTCTTCAATAATTAAGACTAATACATTTATTTGATGTTAGTATACAAGAGCGTTATGTTTATGTTAGAACATTATAGATACCTACATTACTCAGAGTACATTGACCTAATTTAATATGCACGTGGGGTGCTATATCTTTCCCCTTTATTTAAAAAGTTTTTTAGAAAATATATTAATGTATATGCCAACTAATGATTACTCTTAAAATTACACAAACGGAATACACTTCACTACACTATTTAAAAAAAAATCTACTACACAATAACTTGTTTTGCGGGGAAGAGCGTTTGGCCTCGCTCCTCTCTGGCCACTTCAGCAGCGGCAGGATGGACAGGTACCTCACGCAGCTCTCGACGCATGTAATTTCCATAGTTGTATTTGCAACGTTTCCACATGAAGTAGAGTAGAATCGCGACGAGAATTGTCGTAATTGCTATAAGGTAGTTTTCTGTTTTCGAAACGTACTGGTGTGTGGTGGTCTCCGTTGCTGATGCTGCGTTGCCCGCTCCATTCTGGGCAATAATTATCTCTTCCTTTGCGATACGGCTGCTACCTTTTCCCATCTTCTTGCGTTTGTGTAATATTATATGAAAAAATATATGCGAAAATCTCGTGCGCGTTGATTGACGAAAAATCAAAGATTGAATCGTACCACAGGCTTGCTCACTCGACCCGATCTGGTTGTGATCTCTTTGTTGATATTGAGACCCACCTTATTTGTCCGAGAAGTGTCGTTTTCGAATGATGTAATGGTAAACGCAGGCTTGAGACGATCTATACTGATTATTTTCTCTGTATCTGCTTGTAATATCTTAAAATATTTATCGTTTCTCTCTAAAACCTTGAACGGACCCGTATAAGGTGGCGTTAAAGATTCACTATTCTATCACATCTAACAAAAACATGAGTGCACTTTTGTAAATCTGGATGAACGAAAACGTTCGCCTGTTTAACTTCTCGTTTTGGTACAGCTGACATATTAGAAATCTTCTTGCGTAAGTCGCTTAAAAAATGTTCATTCTCGAAAATTATTTGCCTTTGCGGCTGAAAATAATCGCCTGGTAATCTTATGACCTCGCCATAAATCATCTCAGCGGCACTTATTTGAGTATCATCTCTTAAAGATGCTCTCAAACCTAACAGCACAGAAGGTAATTCTGCAACCCAATGTGTTGTGTTACCTCTGCATACCAAAGCGGTTTTTAAAACTCTATGCCATCGCTCTACAGTTCCATTTGCTTGAGGGTGGTAGGCACAAGTTCTTATTTTATGAATACCCATTCTTTTAGATAGGTTCAAAAATAAACTGGATTCAAATTGACGTCCTTGATCCGTTGTTATCCGTAAAGGACATCCAAAACGACATATCCAACCCGAATAAACAATATTTGCTATGGTCTCCGCTGTAATATCCTTTATAGGGAAAGCTTCTGGCCATCCAGTTTTCCTATCAATCCCTCGTCAATAAGTAGCGATACCCATTGCAATACTGTAGAGGACCCACTATGTCTAGATGAACATGTTCGAAGCGGTTGCTATAGGTAAAATTACCAAAACGTGACATGGTATGTCTCTGAATCTTGGACTTCTGGCAATCTATACAACTTCTGGCCCATAAGGTAACATCTTTGTTTATAGATTTCCATATATACCTTTCTCGCATCATCCGTCTCGTCGTTCTAATACTCGGATGACTGACACCATGTACAGCGTTGAAAGCTAACTCCCTGAATTCGTGTGGCAAATATGGTCGAACGTTGCTCATCGATACTTCGCAGTAAATAGGTACATCTGTATTTGGTAATCGTAGTTTACTGAACTTGGGGTGGAACTAGGTGTTTTGATTGCTTGAGAATTCGTAATTCATCGTCCGATTCTTGTACCTGGGCCAATTTTCTGTAATCTATTGGCGAAGGTATACTAATTGAAGCTATCCTGGACAAAGCGTCGGCCACCACATTTTTGGAACCACTAATATGTTCGATTGTCGTGGCAAATTGCATGATAAAGTCTAAATGGCGTAACCTTCTAGGGGTGTCATTCTTACCAATTGCATTTTTCTCGAATGAATGGATCAATGGTTTGTGGTCTGTATAAATTGTTAGTGGTCGTCCTTCTACTAAATAACGGAAATGTTTAATAGCCATGTATATTGCCAATAACTCTCTATCAAAAGTGCTATAACATTGTTGTCATAAGAAGTTGTTTTCCTTCAACCAGCACTGACGAGAGTGATAGGTCCGCCACACCACTCATATCACTCTAGGACATACTTTCCCGCTAGGGTAACGCACACTAATATAATATACTATACAGTTTTAAAAGTATTTTCTTTTTCAGTTTTTCTAGTATTTTCTTTAGAAGATATCTTCTAAAGAAAATACTAGAAATCTACCTTATTCTACGTACATAGATAAATTTACGTGACAATTATTAATAGAAAGTTGTATTACATTTCATGGTCCTGTAGGTAATATCTTATCTTCCGCCCTTAGATATGCTGAAAGTTAAGATAGGTAGTGAATTTACTATATTCTATAACTATATCGGCAAGTTGAAGCTGCTACTTCAACTTGGGCTCGTCACATATGTCGTAGAACCAAAGGCCGTTGGAGCAGACGAGTTCTGGAGTGGATACCGCGTCTTGGCAAGCGTAGCGTAAGACGCTCTCGGGCTCGATTGACAGACGACTTGCAAAAGGTCGCTAATGGAGGCTGTATGAGAAAAGTAGAGGACTGGGGAAGTTTGGCGCAAAATGGTGGACACCTCGTAGGTGTCCACCATTTTGCGCCATTATGTCCAACAGTGGACTGTGATATGTTAAATGCAGATATATGACTTAACACCTTATAGTGGGTCACAAGTTTTCAAATACACTGACAATGGGATCATACAACAGCATAAGTAATCTGTTGCTACTCGTACTTATTAGTTTTCTAGCTTTTATGTAATAAAATATCTGCAGCTTGAACAATACAGTACCTACCTGAGTAGGAGGCAGTTTGGACAACCACGTCCCTGGCCAGTTGCAAAATCCTAATAATACTTAATAATAAATATCCACTGCTATTCACACAGCGCCATCTAGCCTCAAAGGCTAATGTCAAAGACTGCAATATGGGTACTAAAACTACTAAACACGAACTGATAAATATACTTATATATTTTTTTTGTATAGGTACTGATTAAAGGTACGTAGAAAACACCCTGATCATCAATACAAACAGACATTTATGCACACAAATGTTTGTACTGCCCAGGACCGAACCCAACTGATTGGTGACTCCGATTCCACAATTTTTCCCTCAGAAAAAAAACCGTGGTTCTGCCAGACCGAAAACCGTGTTTTATAAGGTAATAAAATCTACGTTAAAATGCAAAAATAAGGAACATATTTAGCACCTAAATTTTAATGGCACTTACGTGACGGCATCTAAAGCAGAGTAAGAAATTTTATGAAAGTGTCATAAAATGCTCAGCTCCGGTGCCTCAACTATATACATTTTTGCAACATCTTAATAGATATAATTATCACGATTTGGACTTATTTTGGTTCATACAAGTTAGTTTCGATTAAAGTGATTTTTAAGCGATTGCCAAATAGAAGTTGGGTACGGCTTAGTGTGCCTTCCGTATTTATTTACTATTCAACCTAGAACGGCTAAAAAAATACTGAGATAGATACCTACTTGCATTAAAATTCGACCTCAGGAACGACCTGTAATCTAAACACTCGGACTAGTTCACGGAGGCCGTTAGTAAAATACTCACCTCCATACCTAATATCAGGTAGATGTTTCTTCAGCAACAACGCCAAGGTTATTCTTTTATTAAATTGATGGACAACTTACGAATCTTATCGTGTTAGCGTTAGGTTACCTAGGAATAAAGTTTTTTAACAAAGATAAAAATGTTTCAATTTTTTAAACTGCGTTTTATTTACAAATACAGCAGTAAGAAATATGGCAGTGGAAATGTTTCTACATGGTAACTCAAGTCACTCTTGATTATAAAATGGTTGCCTTTATAATTCAATCGACTTCATTGTCAAGAACCCCTTTCATGGGATGTAACGCGCGCGGTGAACCGAAAGAGGAGGCTATACTCGTATAAAGTGCATGTGTTTTTATCTCGACAGCATTGCTCTGTAACACTTCGCTTTACACCTACGCTGTGTAGTGGCGATTCGCTCGAGTGGGTACTCATTGAACCGCAACGACCCCGTCACCACCCGCTCTACCCTACCTAGTTAATAATAGTTTGTCAGAAATATACGTACCAAAGTATTGAAACAAAAACTAAGAGCGTCGGTGGCTCAGTGGTGTGGACTGTCGCCTTCCTACCGGGAGGGCTGAGGTTCAAATCCCGACACGTAACAATGCATTTTCGAATTTTCGAAAATAGATGTACCTACGTTATCCGACGCTCTTACGGTGAAGGAAAACATCGTGAGGAAACCTTCATGCACGCCTGCGAAGAGATTCGAAGGTTGTGTGTGAAGTCGTCCAATCCGCACTGGGCCCGCGTGGACGACTAAGGCCTAATCACCCTATACGGGTAGGCTCGTGCCCCTCGGTGGGGACGTTTAATGAGCTGATGATGATGATGAGGTACCTATTTCGCTGAAAATACCTACAATCTGGTACACCCTTAGACTCGTAATTATGGCTAGTTTTATTTAAAAATATCTATTTAGGATTTTTGGAAAAAGCAAAAAAAAAACATAAATAAAATATACTGTTTATTATCTATATATCATAATACTTTTGGAACATAATAGGTATCTGCTATAAAATCAGGTATATATGGTAGGCACTAACATTTGCTTTCTTTTGCATCTTTAAATATATTCTTGGATTGCATTGTAGCTATGGCAAGAGCGCGTTCCTGTCGCTCATCGTTCAGCTGCATCTGTAAGCTCTTAACGTCTAGTTTGAGTGTTTTGATTTCATTCTGCATACGCATGACAATGGTCCAAAGAGTGGGCGAAGCATGACTGCTTCCATGTATAGGCAGCGATGGAGACCGCACCAGAGCTTCAATCGAAGGAATCTCGTCATCGCATTCTGAAAATAGAATTATATTATTACATATGAAAAACATCACAATTCTTTAATAAACAATCTCGGTTCACTTCGCCATTCAGCGGCATTAATTTTATCCGTCATAGCAGCAGAATAAATTAACGCTGAAAAGCGATGTTCAATCAATACCCACCTTTGATTGATTGATAATGACAGTGTTGGCATAACTGAACTCACACGAAAATAATAGTAGGTTGTGACTTTTTAACAGACACGAATTTTAATTTAATATCTACTTAAATTTTCTTTTGTAATATATAAAAAAGTATTTTAATGTAATGTTTTATTGTTACAAAGCTATTATTAACGAAAAGCTATATGCAAATCAATTAATCAATGTATAAAACTACTAAACTTAAAAGCGGTTTATTATCTGAAAATTGTGATTTGTGACGAGGTGAGTGGAAGAAGTGAAGTGAAAAAGATATATTCAAATACAATTCATTTATTAAATTTTTAAAACTGACATCATACTACAATATACCAATACAAAAATAAATATTGCAATATAACACACAACTGCATATACGAATATTACATAATTATGAAATTAATACATAATTTATGTTGAACATACAGAAAGTTGGTTAGGTGCATACTATAACGTTAGCTATATATAAGTGGTATTGTAAATACATTTACTATAACTTAGGTAAAGGACTTTACAATAATAAATAACATGAAATATACATAGCAAAATATTAAGAATTAATGTAACTATGACTAGATGAGGAACCAGTTACAAAATACAGAGAACCATCATCAAAGGTACTGCTAAGGATCAAATTAAAACTACATCAACTTGATATATCAAGGCATTTTAGGTAGTCTTTGTAAAAATGAGTAACATTTATGGAGAAGATATAGATTTTTGGAACTGTACGCATATATTAAATGATAGTACAACTAAATGAATACATAAATATAAGTGTTTATATAACAAATTAAACAATAAAGCCGTTTCTGAAGAGGCTGAGATCAGATATAACTATAATGAAGGTTTTATAGCGCGTTTCTCTATAATTTCTATTGTCAAAAATAATTATATTTTATGGTGCCATGCACAAAATGACAAGTTTATTAAACAAATATTTTTAAATTGAAAGTTAAAATGTACCTAGTTTTAATAAAAAGAACGTATGAAATAAAGCGAAATTAAAACTAAGTAACTTTACAATTTTATACAGCACCACATATTTGTTAGGGTCTAAGTAAAGAGCATATATTAAATTCAATGATAACGTGGGTACTCAGCTATTTCACGAAACGGCAAGTTCCATTTCACATAATTCATAACACAATAACTTTATCTAACATTATCGTGTTTCACAACACGGCGAACAACGTCCAATGCAATATCGTATTCACACTAATATATTTAATTATATTAATGTATGCTCGTCTATACTAATAAATCGCTTTAATTTAAGGAGCTATTTGTACAAACTCCACTTGAAAGAATACTCATGATGACAACCGGGAATACACGAGATCAACTTACTGTTGAATTTTAAATTATATTACCAGTAAAATTTAACTGTTACTGTAAATATGCAGCAATATTGCTGGTGTCGTGTGCATCTGATATGCATGGCATTTTATACTCGCATGAATAACTCATTATGAATGTTAAAAATATATGAAGATATTATTTGGGATATTGC